>JAOTRI020091159.1:0-15648 GCA_028564885.2 Zoanthus sanctaehelenae
GAATCATTCATTTTGTGATACAAGCATAAAACCTGGCATAAATAAAATTTAGAACATAATTATGAATCCAAGCATTACGTAGCCCGAGTAAACGCGTGTGTACGCGTCTAGTTGTTAAATATGTTGGTGATCATCATGGCTTGGTCATGGATATAAAATTATATTGGTGCAAAAAATGATAATAAAAAACAATAGCATAAAGATGAAATTTATAATTATAATTATTGAAATTTATAAACATTTATGTACAGTACCTGTTTCTCCTCATGTATCCTTATTTTTTCTGCTAATGATCTGCAATATGTACATTAGTTAAAAGAAACAAAATAACTTTATTATTACGTGTACATATTACGTGTACGTATAAGATTAAAACTTCTAAGATATCAGAGTGCTCAATGGCGTAAAGTTCCAGAGCTGTGATATACAATAAAATCAATGGATCTCAGCAAACTTTTACTTCAAGTTTCCAGAGCCAGAGATGTGACTCCTTCGTCAGAAAGTAAGCACTTACTTTCTGACGAAGGAGTCACACCTGTGGCTCTGGAAACTTGAAGTAAAAGTTTGCCGAGATCCATTGGTTTTATTGTATAACTTTATTATTACCTTAATAACATTATTACAATAATTAGAGCAAGAAACTAACCTTTAAGTGTTACAAATGTTTTTCTCATGGCAATGTAATTACTGTAGGTCAACTCAAGATTAAAATCACCATAAATTTGTGGTTAAAATTTATTACATTTGTGGGCGTTTATAACATTTATGGTTAATTTCATTACATTTGTGGGTAATACAAGTTTTTCATACAAGCAACTGTAATTGAAACGGCTCAAGGTGGAAAAGTTTTGATCATCACCTTAAGTAGAGTAAGAAGCTGATGTTTCGAGTTTTAATTCTTTGTCAGAACCAATACGATTAAAAAAAAAACTCAAGGTTGAAATGTTTTGATCATCACCGTAAGTAGTGTAAGAAGCTGATGTTTTGAGTATTTTACAGAGAATTAAAATTCTTTGCCAGAACCACTACAACTTAGAAAAACTCACGGCTGAAATGTTTTGATCATCACAGTAGTAGTGTAAGAAGCTGATGTTTCGAGCATTAGTCCATCATCAAAGCAACTGTAATTTTAGACACCTCGAGGTTGAAATGTTTTGATCATCACAGTAAGTAGTGTAAGGAGCTGACATTTCGAGTGTTAGTCCTTCGTCAGAGCAACTGTAACTTAGACAACTCATACTAATATCTTATAGCATCTAATTTCGGTGACTACAAAAAAAGATAAATAGCTGAGGCGCTATATATAAAAAACCTAAAACCATACTTGAATGAACAAAATCAGTCGATTCCCTTGAGTCTTCTAAACTAACTTAAATCATTACTAATTACCATTGTCAATTGCTGTTGATGACCTTTGGAGAAAGGCCAAAATATACAAGTTTTTTGCAAAAATGATCAGTCTTCTCGTTATTTTGTTTATAAGTAGTGTAAAGAGCTGATATTTAAAGCATATGTCCTTCCTCAGAAAATCACATAATTTACGTAACACATAAATGTTGAAATATTTTAATCATCACCACAAGTAGCTAAAGTCACAAATGTTAGCAACTTTACTTAGATTTTTTTAAGTTGTCAACTTTTAAGATTAAAATGTTTTCATAACCAACAAAAGTAGTTTAATAAGTTCACGTTTTACCTGTTACTTTTTGTTGAAGTAACTGCAATTTAGACAACATACATTTTAAGAATCTGAGAATCTGTTGTTATTGATAAGTTATGAATTCTAACTGACTTTCAGAGAATTAAAAACTGGATTTCTAAATTTTGAAACTTTAATTTTTACGAAGAAGACACATGGATCAAAACAATCAGTCTTTAAGGAAGTTGGTCATGAGGCAGTTTGCAGTAATGTAACAAATGTTGGTTGAAACGTATTTTTTAAAATTCAGATTTAAAATGTCAGAAATTGATTTATTAATTCCTCAAACTTATAAGTCAATACGGATGAATGAAAAGCATTAAAATTTCTTTTATTCAGATCAGATTTTTTACCCTTGACACTTAACCTTTAAGGGAAATATGATGACAGACAATAAGGTATCACGTGACTATAGATAACTAATTTAGTTGATTGATAAGACCATGTCAAGATAGCCCTATTGTTGCATGTTTCACAATTAAACTTAATATTTCTTGCAAGCAATTAACTTCAAAAGTTGCAGATTATTTAAGCAATATCTGGATGCATAACAGATTCACATTGAAACTTAATCTTTACTCACTTTTTCCTAGACGGTGAGGAAAGTTTCTGGTGCATTTGTACAGCTCTTCCAGGCTGTCTACTCTCTGCCTGTTCCATGATATCTCCCCAACTGCAATCTTCATTACAAGCCTTCTCTCCTGGTGATTCATATATGACAAGTCAATAATTGTTAACTCTTTCCCAATGTTCTGACCGAGTTATAAAGCAACTTTTCTTTTAAAACTGCTAAGATAACGTGGCAATTATGGTCAAAATCATTATGATAGTAATGGTGATGGTGGCAATGGTGTTGCTGCTGATGAAGATGATGATGGTGTTAATAATATTGGCGATGGTGTTGACGATGAAGATAATGACAGTGATAATGATGGTGGTGACAATAAAGGTGATGCTGATAATGATGTTGACAATGGTTCTGATGATGAACATGATGATGGTGATAATGGTGGTGACAATGAAGATGCTGCTGATGATCTTGACAATGGTTCTGATGATGAAAATGATGACGATGATAATGATGGTGGTGATGGTGAAGGTGATGATGGTACTGATGATGATGATGGATGGTGCTGATGATGAAGATGATGATGGTGTTAATGATGTTGGCAATGGTGCTAATGATGAAGATGAAAACAGTGACAATAGTTATGGTGGTGATGTTGCTACTGCTGCTGATGCAGAATGAAATTCTCTGACTTTTCCATGACTTTTTAATGACCAAATACCATTTTCCATGACAGAGAAATATTAAGAAATCAAAGAACCCACTTCAACACATAATTCTACTGGTAACAGTCAACAATGGTGTGGTGATGATGATGGAGATGAAGGTGGAGATGATGAAAATGGAGTTGATGGTGATGGTTATATGATGGTGATTGTAGTGATGGCAATGACGATGATGGTGATGATGATGATGGCGGGGGAGATGATGGTGTAGATGATGAAAATGGAGAAGGTGGTGATATTGATGAAGATTATGAAAGTAATAAATGTCCAATTTCACTTTAAACAACCTTCCTTGTTATAAATGTTGTAGTTCAGTTTCAATATGATCTTGAACTGGTTCAATTTAATTTGATCCATGCAATATTTCTTGCACCGGTACAAGTTGTCTTAAACTGGTAGAATCTGACATTAGAAAAGGATTTTATTTTGGGAAGTCATAAACAGACCAGGAGCTTGTTTTTAAGGGGTATTAAAACAAGAGAATATTTTAAATAACCTTCATCTTCTTACTTCTTACTTACACACCCACCACTACCCTACCCCTACTTACCCACCCACCAACCACTACTATCTACTTACCACTCCTTTTTTTCTTATATTTTTTCTCCTTTTATTTTCTTCTCGTTCTTATCATCTTACACTTAAATACTTCTTTTTTTAATTTGGAATGCACCAATGTTTAAACTATTGACTTTCGGATTTGCTTGAATCTGTAGTCCTGCGTCATCTCCACAAGACCACAAAAGCAACCGCTGCTAGCATACCAATTTTTCTAGGTATCTGTCTGAGACAGATATGGGAAAAATAAATTGGTTTTAAAAACCAAACTGCTTTGTACCAGTTCAAGACAACTTGTACCAAATATTGCACTGGATCAAAATAAATTGAACCATTTCAAAATCATATTGAACCTGAACTACAACATAGACTAAATGTTACAACTATAAATTGGTAGAATTATGGAAAATACATCAAGCTTAAAGAAGTAAACGTTCACAAGTGTACCAAATTTGTTACAATTAGGATAAGTACTAATTAGTTTTGATGAGTTCAATTAAATATTTCTTCAAATTTGACATACTCAGATTATGTATCATTATTCAAAATTGAAGAAACAAGAGCATTTCTAATGATAATTAAGTGACAGAATTAAAATTAACTGCTTGTACATAATTTTTTTAAATCTAAGTCAACAATATTCAATATTTAAGTTATTCGCTTCTAATGTACTTACTATCATATTTGGCTATCATTTCGTCCCAGCATATGGATTTTCCTGACATATCTAAGGAAGACTAATGATAAAACAAATTATAATTACATGTTGTGTTTATAAAAAGATTCACATTGCCACTGAAGTACTAGAAAGGTTTGACATTACAAAAAGGATTTCTTTGACATTGCTATTTCCATTTTTGTAAATCACTTCAATTTAAGTACAGAGAAGTATTTACAAAACAAGGTATGCTAACAAGAAACTCTAAAGGTGACAACTTAAACTAACTAAACTCCATTAAAGAATAATAAAAGATGATAATAATAATAATTATAATTATAATAAATTTGAATGATAATAATAATAATAATAATAATGTCAAAGACAGTTGAGGATCTGTATAACTAAATATATACCTCATTTTCAGTTTCTGCATCGCCCTCATTTCCATCCCCCTCCCCCTCAGTTTCTGCCTCAACTTCTGATGTGGGTGTGGTTTCGCCATTTAAGGCTGTTACAAATGCCTCTTCATCAGCAATTTCCTTGTTCAGACTCTATATTTGGAAAATAGATGATAGATAACATAGTTATGATTTGACTTCATTTTTCCAACAATATTAAACGTTTCTTTAAAATTTTCATTTTCATTTCATGTAGTAATCTAGATAGGTAAGAAGACAGGTACGTAGATAGGTAGGTAAGTACAAGTAGTCAGGTAACTTGAACTTATAGTAAACAGTAGGTAGGAAACTACAGTAGACAGGTTATAAATAATGAAAAAGTAACAAGGAATTTAGGTGATTATGTAAGTACATGGGTCACTAGGTAGCAAGGTAGATTAATAGGAAAAAAGTTTTGTAAATAACTAGATGGGTAGGTAAGTAGGTAGAAAGGTTAGTAGGTAAGTAGATAGGTATTTAGGTAAGGTTAGTAGTTAAGAAAGTTAGCAGGTAGAAAGATTAGTTGGTAGGAAATTTAGGGTATTGGTATAAATAGTTAAGTAGATTAATAGGTAAGAAGGTGAGTAAGTAAAAAGGTAAGTAAATAGAAAGGTGAGTAGGTAGGAAGGTGAGTACAAAGGTGAGTAGGTGGGAAGGTTAGTAGATAGAAAGGTGATTAGGTAAGAAGGACAGTATGTGGGAAGGTTAGTAGATAGAAATTTGAGTAGTTAGAAAGGTAACAGTGAGTAGGTAGGAAGGTGAGTAAATAAGAAGGTGAGTAGATGGGAAGGTTAGTAGATAGAAAGGTGAGAAGGTAGAAAGGTGAGTAGGTAAGAATGTGAGTAGGTAGGAAGGTTAATAGATAGAAAGTTGAATATGTAGAAAGGTGATTAGGAAGGAAGGTTAGTAGACAGAAAGGTGAGTAGGTAGGAAGGTGAGTAGGTAGGAAATTGAGTAGGTAGGAAGGTGAGCAGGTAGGAAGGTAAATAGATAGAAAGGTGAGCAGGTAGGACGGTGAGTAGGAAGGTAAGTAGATAGACTGTCAGATTGGCAGAGAAAACAGTAGGGAGATGGGTAAATGTTAACTAGTGAGTAGATAAGTATGTACAGTAGTTAAGAGGTAGGTAACTTGGAAATTATGATTATATAGTCCGCAGTAATGTAGTTAAGTAGTGGGTACGTGAGTTTAGATGCAGTTTGAACATTAACAAAGGCCACAGTCTTTTACATACTGTCTACATATATGTCAACTAAATAGTATTGTGTTTGCTTAAAAATTTTTAAATATTCAGTT
Source organism: Zoanthus sanctaehelenae (assembly GCA_028564885.2). Taxonomy (NCBI): domain Eukaryota; kingdom Metazoa; phylum Cnidaria; class Anthozoa; order Zoantharia; family Zoanthidae; genus Zoanthus; species Zoanthus sanctaehelenae. The sequence continues at coordinate 5,943 of JAOTRI020091159.1, forward strand.
TAAAGGCCACAATAATGTACCAACAATACTTTTCTAAAGTTACCTCAAACTAACCTCCTCATGTGCAATAGCAGCAGCGATTGCCTGTTCATGCCACTTTTCCCTTTCTTCAGAGACACTTTCTTCTTGTTTAATGACATCTGAAATGGCTCTGTCCCTTTCAACATCCGATGTACTGGCACACTCTTGTTCAATATCATTGTAATCCAAGGGAACCGCAAGAACATCATCATCAATATTGACATTTCTGCTTCTAGCAATCTTGGTTATTGTTACATCGGTTTGAGCTGTTTTAAATTCATCTGCTCTGCTATGAATACTTTCCCTTTCACAATGTCCATTTTTTACAGCACAACTATCAACAGAAGGTGCATTGAATGAAAAACGGAGCCCTGCAGGGGCAATGTTTTCTTTGTATGCTTTATGATAATTGTGTTTGGGTAAATGTCTATAACCTGATTCATGGTGACTCTTTTTACCTCTGTGTACCGTCTCCCACCCTCCCCCATCACTATCTTCACCATTTGTATCTTCTACAACAACCAAATCTTTTAACCTTCCATCTTTTACTCCTGGAGAAACGCATGTAACACCTGAAGAAGTCAAGCTAGTTGTATGAGGCAGAGTACCATTTGATGTTTGTGTTGTTCTGCTTATAGTAGCTTTAGGCGAACCTTTCACCTTGTCTGCCCATGACAGACCTTTTGTTCCATCTTGGTTAACCTCAACACTGCTGCAATTCCGTGTGACAACTGTTTGATCAGCTGGTATTATAGACCGACAAAACTGGGACGAATCAAAATCCAGACTTCTGGATGGACTTACTGAGCTTCTGTCAGTGGGTGACAAAGCTGAACTCACAGGCGAAGGGGCTAAGGTTTTACCAGGAGAAGACTTCCTAACTTCCCAGGCTAAAGAGGTTGGCCTAAAGGTGGAATATCACACAGAATCATGAAACTTTGTCATGTTTCAAATGACAAAAGAACTGTATTCGAGTTAGGATCACAATGCATTTATGGATAGTCTGAATGAACAGCCAGTTCTTATACAATATGGCTGAAAGCTGGAAGAATGCACCTCTGTCCATAGATGCTTTGCAGTGCCAACTCAAACCCAGTTCTCCCAAAATAAATATAATTACTAACTTGTTCTGCTACAAGATTTGAAGTTTTTCATAAATGCTAAAGTAGCTACAATCTATTGAACACTTCTAATTTAAAAAAATGATTAAAATAAGTAAGCTCGATTTAGAAAACGTATTAAGAACAAAAACTAACAACAATATCCGACGTTTCCGAGTCAGACATGACTCCATAATCAAAGTTAAACTTTAATGGATAATTCGCAATTTAAATATAACGGGTGATTAGGTCAAAACAAAAAACTTTTCCATGTATGGTACTTAACTGTTAAACGATAATTGACACTAAGATATTTACATTTTTTTTGTGCTAGAATACAAAAGGCTACGGTCAAACAAAAACTTTAGCATTAATGGAACCTGACTGCATGTTTAGTGTGTTGATGCTCGTGTATTAAAAGCATCTTGTAAACTAGACAGTCAAATTTCAATTTGCAATTCTTTAAGATTGTAAAATGTGCTTTAAGTTCAGGTTTGACCAGGTCGTGTTTTGTCTTCATGTGTAAACCAACCGAAGATGACAGGGAATTGTGTTCCTCTATACGCTGAAGAAAATACCTTGTCGTATAACCAATGTAGTCCATATCGCATAGACCACATTAAAAATAATAAACAACACATTGGTTATTTACAACATCTGGCTTGTTTTTGCGGTGTTTGAGATGCCTTTCAATCTTACGGTAAATAAACACAGGGACAATCTTGGCTGTGTTACCAATTTTAACGCTTAGATCTTTGAGTCATCTCCGTAGCACGTTAGGAGACTTCTGGTCTTTGTAGGACAAAACAATATGGATGGTTTTTCCCTGACATTATGCTTGTGGTGGTTTCTGGGCATCTGATTGAACAAGTCTATTAATTAGGTCTTCTGGATATTTAAGGCGTCTGAAGATGTTTTTGAGTTTCTCGCATTCATAAGAGAATAATTTTCAACTTAAGGACAACCAATAGGCTCTGTTAAGCATGGTTGCAAACAGACTCGTTTTATAAAGATGGTCCTTGTGACTTTGGTAGAAGTGTAGTAATGAGCCTTTTCAGTTGGTTTTTGATAGACACAAGTTGATATCTGAGAACCATTCTTATCGAGAAACATTCCAAGAAAAGTTAGTTAACACTGGTCGCGATTTCCATGGTGAAATGTAGAGACGGATGAGAGCTATTTAATTTATCAATGAAAACACGAACGGCTGATTCACAAGACATTTCAGTAATTGTATCGTCTACGTACCGTAATCAGGAAGAGATAAATGTTCCTCTATGTAACACAAGAAGGCGTTGGCCATTAGTGGGCCTGGGGGAGACCCCATGCCTACTCCATCTTTCTGTTTGTACAGTCCACCATTATATTGGAAGAGCTGGTCTTTGGTAGCTAGTTCTAGCAGATCAGATTTGGTGATATTTAGGCCGTTAGCTTTATTGAACCAATTGTCAGAAAAAGCCTTAGTAGCAAGTATATCAGTCTATAGTCTCGTCTAAAGGCACATTTGTAAACAAAGATTTTACGTCATAAGATATGAAGAGATCATCCTCGCTAAAATTAAGTTCAGTAATTTCCTCTGGAAATTCAAAAACGTCTGTGATGTTATGACGATTTAGAGAGAGAGGTTTTAGCTTTTGTCAAGCCATTTTGCCAGCTGAAAGTTGTATGTTCCTGTTGCGGATAGTATGGGTCTACCTGAGAGGTTCTTCTTGTGCACCTTCGGCACGACATAAAGATGTGCTAAATGCGAGCCTTGTGATAGTAGTGATTCAGTGACGTTCTTGGGGAGTATTCTCTTTATAGCATTGTCAACAAGTTTTTCTTTTTCTAATTTCTGATTAAAATAAGCATCCATATAAATTATCCATAATTATGGTCAGAATTTATTAGCCATTAAACCAAGGTTGACATAAAACCATATACCAATGGCTTCGAAATTAGTTTCTATGAAAATTTATAATTTCCTCCAGGGTTTTTAAACTCCAGTTGATTGTAATACAATCAGACTGTGTAAAATAAATGTAAGTATTCCTTATTTTAGACTTTCTGTGAACCAGTAATAGTAACAAAAAGGTGATTGTTTGGAAAAATGTGTGGGATAGTACAATATTGTATAAACAAACAGAATATTTGGTCTCCCACTTCTAACATAAGCAAACATTGACAGAATTCTTTTTGTCGTACTTTCTTTTGCCATAATATACTCAAATTTTTTCTTCATCATCAATTTATGGCTAGATTTTGCTTCTCCTTTTTTTATATTGGTATGAACCTATTTTATACTGAATCTATGTTTGCTAAAGCAATTATATACATGTACAAGCAAACAAAAAACACTCGAGTGACTTGAGGCAAGCACCCTATTACGCATACAAATCTCTTTTGTTCACTGTATATATTTCAATATTTTGTACCACTAACATTCTCTTTTTTTTCTTACACCACCTTTTATGCAAGTTATTTTTATTGTACACACACTGTTAAGCATGGACTTAGAACCTAATGCACTCTTTTACAGGTTAATTGTTAATATTTTTTTAAATTTCTTAATTAGATTCTGGCCAACCAGTTGTACTGCTCTTGAAATAAAATATTTATAGCATGATTTTATTCAGTTGCATCCTTTTCACCTACCACAAATATCAGTGAAGAAAAGACATCTATGCCATGAAATCAAAGCACTGCTTAAACACAAAGTGAAGCATAGCAGCTATTCAACCAATTTCTCATTGAGCATATTTCATTTTTTACTTTAATATAACGCAATCTGCAAGAATGTCTTTCTCGTGTAATTGATAGATGAAATTTTCAACCGAAGTGTGGACACTCTTAGGTCTTTACAAAGGTAAACAAATACCCTAGAAATCTTAATATTCCAAAGAAAAACTAATAATTATGAATAAATTTTTGCATAAATGTTTTGCCATTTTGTGGGATTTGTGAACTGTGCGTGTTTGACTAAACTGTGAGGTCTCCTGTCAAAATCCCTGATTTTCCCACTCTTCTCAATCTTCTTTGCCTAACAGTTTCAACAACTGTATCCTTCAGTCCAAGTGTTTCCATCAATTCTTGTGTGCAAAAACAACATAAGTGACTTTTGATGCAATGCTTAACTCTCCCAAGGCTCTCCCTATTACCTCTTCATAATTGTTGGGAGAATTCAGCAATTCATACAAAGCCGCTTACTGTACATACTGAAGGATACAATTGCTGAAACTGTGATAGGCAAAAAAGTTTGAGAAGGTAATACCTTCTTCAACTGATCTTACCAACCAAGAAGATTCAAAACTCCAGAAATTGATTAAATTTAACTTCTACTTGATATAATTTTGTTTAAAGTTATATTAATTATTTGTAAATTCTGTTATGTACCTGTCCTTGTGATCAGCCTTCTCAAATGCATCCTGGACTTTTATTCTATCAATCAAGGCAGTGAAATCACGTCTACACTGCTCCAACATCATAATCACTTCCTACAAAATGTTCAAACCAAATATTATAGTCATTTCGATATTACAGGGTTGTCACAAAGGTTCCATTTCAAAATCCCCTGACTTTTCCCTGACCAAATTTCCTTTTTCCCTGACCAAAGATACACTTTTTAGTATAAAGACCTCCAACCACATCTTACAGCCATCCTTACCTCCTTTTTATCAAATTATGCTACATAATAACACTGATTACTGTTTCATAGCAATCAGGTAAGGTGCATGCATAATGTAAAAGTTGTTCTGCAAAAGCAACACCAAACAGTCCTCAAAGAAATTCCATGACTTTTCTCTGACTTTTTACCTTCAACAATTTTTCTTTGACGAAAATCAAAATCCCTAACTTTTCCTTGACCTTGGAAAAATATTTTTTTTCCCTGACTTTTCCCTGACCTGTGGCAACCCTGTATTAGACAATTTATACTAGATCTGATTGGTACCATAAAGCAGTGCTTGCCATTTCAAAATCATTGGATAGTGAAAAAAAGCTTATCAACTGTGTAAGTTAACTGGGGTGTGATTTTTTTCTTAGTAATGGTATCAATTATTTTACACGAGTGATGACGACTTTCACAAAAGGCTTACACTCCGACCTTGCCATTTGAGGTGAGTGATTGCTCTCGCTAGCCTACACTTACACAAAATTGATCTGAAAAGAGCAATTTAGATCATTTGCCTTTCTGCCAAAAATCACTCAACTCCTTGGAGAATACAGACAAAATTACTTTTTTGTGCTTTATTCTTAAAAGATTTGAGGAATTTTGTATCCAAACAAATAAATAATAAATAAATACACACTTAATGACAACTCCCCAAAGGGACTTTTCAGTGTCATATTAAAAGCCTCCTTTTTCCCCAATTAAGAATCCCAACTGGTAGGAGGCAAACCAGTTGGCTATAACCAGTTGGGTAAATTTGTCCCAGGGATCACAGAGGATAATTTATTCAGTGGTCAGAGTCAGGGAATCGAGCACGGGTCTTCTGCATTTAAAGCCCTGGGCAACTCTAACCACTGCACCATGCTTCCTCCAATGTTATTAGAATGTCACATTTATTTACTAGATAAAGCAAGATAAAGAATGGATAACATAAATTAGTATCACCCAACTAGTGGACTAATGCAAATCCAGCATTTTGATCGGCTACGCTACTAGTGGTCTATTAGTAATAGTCATCGAGTAGCGAAATTCGCCAGTTTTGAAAACCAGTTATTGCTTTTTTTTATTTTTTTGCCGGTTATTGCTTTTTCTGTCCAACTAGTTAGGTGATACTAAAACATTTAGACCTCTCGGCCTCATGGACTACGACTTTAAAGAGTCCATTAGGCCTACGGCCTCATGAACTATTACTCGTAGTCCATTCGTCCTTGAGGTCTAATTGTTAATTATTACAGAATTTTGCTCATTTGCATTGGATTTGTCAAATAAGAAATACAACGTCTGAACCAGGCCTTTTTAAGATATTTGGTATAATCTGAAGTATCTGTTATTTTTTTACTTAATTACTACATGTGTTTTTATTTGTTAAATACAATTTATTACATGATGGTGTATTACTTTTGTACTTAAGAGTGAGAAAGGGATATTTGGGGATTCATCATTTCTTTATAATACCTGGCATTCAACAGTGCTTTTATCTGATTCACAAGTGCAATAGATCTCATCAACTGCTCTTTTAAGGTTATCGAACAAATAACACCAGTATCGAGCTCTTAAATCACTTTTCCTGTTGCCTGATGAGCTGCCAGACAGCTTCCTTATCATGTGCAACCGCTGAGGTGATTTAGAACCTTGTTTAGAGGCTGGTGAGCCCTCACGCTCTGATGAACCTGACTTCTCAGGAGTAGAAGGCCTTTTATGTCCTCCAAACTTTGGTTTGGTCTTTCTTGGAAAACCTACAAAATATTGAAAGTGATTTTTCTACAGATAACATGTGCCTCTGTTTTCTGATTTACTGTTCAGTAAATTGAAGGGTCTAGTGAAAAACAATGTAAATGACTTTTGATCAAGTTCTTGTTTCTTTAATTAATCATCAGTAGAATTTAGCTTTTCATACAAAGGTACTTAAATCATTTTTGCACAAGACCCTTCAATTGGACAACCGAGGTATATGTGGTATCTGTAAAAATCAATTGGGTGAATGAACACAACACAGCTCTCTCCAAATACATTTGGCAACTTAAGGACAAAAATATCAACCACAACATTGAATGGTCAATTGTGACAAGAGCAAGCGCATATAAAGGAAGCAAATTAAACTGCAACCTTTGTCTAATAGAAACATTCCACATTTTTATAGCTGAAAAAATCTTTACTTAACAACAGACCCAAGCTAGTCACAAAATGCTGGCATGAGAACAACGTTTTTACACCAATCACAAGCCCAGCACAGTTGGCAATCTTCTATAAATAAAGTAATCAGAATTTTAAATTTTAGTTTGATGATCTTGTCAAGTGTGAAACTGCAGTAACAAAGTTTTAATTAACTAGTGTCTTAAAAACCTTTCTATCTTGTTTTATATTTCATACAATAATTGCAATTTATAACCATTCAGTTTTTGTATATTCTGTGTAATTATTCATGGTTTTCATCTTACAGTATGTCACTTGGCATATCATACTTGCCATGAGGCCATGCTGCTGTTTAGTTTGCTCACAAGCATATGTCGATATGCAAAGTGATGTAGGGATTTTTAGCACATGTATATTAAAGTGCATATGAAACAAAAAATGTTTTGCCCCAACTTTGCCAAGAAAAGGCGATAATACAAGATACTATCTCTTCCCAACATATCCCCTGGTGGGAAAGTTGTATCTCATGAGCTGTACTTCTAACTCCTCAACTTAAAAAAATGGTTCCCACTTTTCCAAAGTTTTGCATTGGCATACATTTATTATAAGCATGAAATTATGGGATCATTTCCTTACCGTGGCATACTTATGTCTGCATGCCATTTTAATATTATCAACCACAGAAGTTGCGGTCCAGATAAAGTTCAGTTTGCATGATCAAACAACAGTATGCCCCAATACAGAGATTTTGTATTGGAAATAACACTGCTTAAAAAGAATTAATGAAAAATAATTAATGTATTTGATGAAACTGAAGCACAAGTGGTTTTAGCTCACTTTCATCAAATACAAGCAGTATTTTTCATTAATTGTTCAATAACAAAGGTGTTATTTTCTTTTAGTATCATATCTACATAAAATACCTGATTCTTTACAATTGAAATCCTCCATGACTATAATACACCTTAAACCTTTTAGAAAATGTACACATGCCCGAAGACCTCTAAGATACAGATCCAAGCAACTGATTAATAGCATGCGTGATATTAATTAATTGCATGAATTAAGAAAAGATTCCATATCCATCAACCAATCAGAATCACGTATTTTATGTAGGTATTATATTAACTGAAGTTCTCACTTATTTTATAAATATTATACAGTAGGGCAAAATTTATGCGCCAGTACAAAAGTTTTCCACTATTTATTTCTAATTTATACAAAAATTATTAGTGAGCCACTGCTACAGATGATCTGTAAGTCTGTCACTTGTCAGCTCTGTAGTTATTCATACAGTATTTGTATAAAAGCATATTTGAAATGTGTTCAATATTTATTTACCTTAAGTTTTTACTTTTTCATGGGTGTTATTTGACCAACATATAGGTTCAGATTTTAGAGACTAAAATTATAATTTTTATACCTTCAATCGTATCTGACACGGGAACGGACCAGGTTACTAAGTTCCTGGCTGAACGTCCTTCTTTTTCTACCAACTTACGAACATTGTCCCTGCTATTTGTTCGGTGTATATTCTGAAACAGAAAAAAATCATCCAATCTTCAAACAACTGAATATTTCCAAATAGTTCAGGAATTTAAGCCAAAACTTGCAACTTAATAACCATTTTATTCTGTCGTGACGGTGATCATTTTGCGATTAAATTAAGGCGCGTTGACATATACTGTATAAAAAGAATTGTTTAAAAATAATATTGACATAACATATGATTACAGCAACATACGATTTGGACCATCTAAACTTAAATTCAACAAAAACATTCAACCAAGAACATAGTTACGCCGGTTACTAAGCCCAATGAAGATCAGACAAACACATGAGTAAGCTCTATTCACAAAACCTATAAACAATCTAAACTCACGTTTGAAGAAGTATTCTTTTTAATCATTCCACTGTTCTCTCGTTGAAATGGCTTATCCGGATTTGACATTTTAACAATATTCTCGTTTGACTTTGAAGTTCGAGGGGATCGACGTCTGCGATTTGAGGTTGTTGCTTTGATATCTTGTAGAGACATTGTGAGGCCAATATTAACAATCCTTTTCCAAGCCGCAGAATCAGAATATCTCAAACACGATATTGCGTCTTTTTAACTTTGGAATGACAGTTTTGTTTTTCATGGTTGCACAAAACATCCTTTCATCCAAACTTTTCCAAAGCTGTTCAAAGCCATTTTATTTCGGCCGCTTTAGCACCCTCGATTTCAAGTCGTTGGAGTGTCGACTGGGAACTAGTTTTACCGATTTCTCGATGTACACAGCTCTAGTTCTTCTATTACTTCAGTCAGAGCTGTTACCTACTCTCGGAAAAAATTAAAAGGTATAAGATCTGTAAGACAATGAATATTAAGATTTCAAATTTTAGGCCAGACTTACGCTCAGTCTCAGGGTCTCTCATTCTTCTAGCGGGAAACTCAAAATACCTCACACGCTTGTCTAAAAAAGATAAAAAAAAGCAGGGGAAGTTGTGTATGGGGCGACAAGTTTCACTTAAGGATGGGGCCACTTCACTTGTGGATGGGGCGACTTCACTTGGGGCGAGTTCACCATCATTCGGAGCAGGCAATAAAATGAACGAGAAATGTAAATACTGAATAGACGAGGCGATAATATCCAGAACCAGCCGACAAATGAAGAAAATAAAGAAAAATACAATTCCGAAGAACATTCTTGGAAACTTAATATTTAAGTTAAACAAGATAAGGTAATCAGAATACGTTTATATTTCGGTTTAGGTTCAAACCATCATCAGAACGAATTACAAATATCTTTACAGTTGTGCAATA
>JAOTRI020091170.1:0-26301 GCA_028564885.2 Zoanthus sanctaehelenae
TCATATCTTTATGGCTGGGATAGCGCTTTTATCTCATTGATATCACTCAGTATCCCACTGTATTTTATATAATAAATTATTGTATCACATTACTGAGATATCTCAATTTCTTCATAGAATGTATAGATTATTATTGTACATAAAGTACACAATCAGTAAACATTCTGTTAGATACTTTGAACCACTACTGTTGTCTAAGCTTCCTAATTAGGAATTAGAACAATAAATTTAAAAGTACAAGTAGGTACATCAACCTGCCACGACTGTTATTTATGCAATTCATAATTATTTAAAAAAAGTTGTATTATTCAATCGCTATAATATTAAAATTACTCTGCTCTGAATTTGGTATAGATTTGCTTTATGTTTAAAAAAGGATTTGAACCAATGGAAATATCTTGTTCGTTTTTTCGAAGAGTGCTTAATTAATCAGTGTAAGGTTTTCATTTTCATCTAAAAATTAAGGATTCAATTTCTTCACTCGAGTATCCGATATTTTGCTGATGAAAAAGTTACAAACGATACAAAACTTCCCATGCTCTAGAAGATCCGTTTTTGACGTCATCAAAATCAAGAACACTGATCAGGTAGATAAGAGCATTACATCGGGTCATTTCATTGGATAAAGATACTGTGAAGTGATATTGTACCACTTCACTGATACAGTTTTTTCATGGCTTTATCACACAGATATCTGATTGTCACAGTTTTCAAATAATTATATTAAAATAGTGAATCAAATATTAAATCTCTGTAATCTGGAACTGTCGACCAGTAGCGAAAAATTGGTCGTGTTTAACTTCTCGCATGTGGACCTGGGTTATCAAAAATACTATTAGGAGCCTGCAAGGACAACAAAAACATAAACATGACAAAACAAAGACACTGGCTTTCTAAAAAGTCGATCTATGATTGGCTGGTATAGAAATTACTAATGAATCGGTTCGTGTCTTTTGACAAAACTGCTCTGTAACGTTTCAATTCCACTTGCCTTTATATTGTTCATGATGTTTCTTGTTTACAACGGAATACAATTTAAATCAAATCGGGAGTAAATTAGTTGTATAACGTATTTCATCAAATACTACAAGGTTTAAATTTTTACAGCATCCAGGTGTTCCAAGGCTTTTAACATTTTTGTGAAGAAGGTCAAATATGTATGTCAGCTTGCACATAAAAATTGTAGCGGTTCTACTGATTATCTTTATTTAGAACACTATAGCAACGTCATAGTCTTTTATTGTCAAGAAACATCTGTAAAAAGTGCTGTTTTATTTATTTAGCCCTTGGAAAATATCCTCTTCAAACAAATATGTTTTCTAACTGTCAGATTGTTTGATGTTATCCTCTGACTGCTGTTAACGGAACTATAACCAATTATAGCGTGCGTTATTTTATAGTATCAGAACATCGACTGATCCTTAGATGCATTGTTTGGAATATAAGCTCAACAAATCTTTCAGTAGACCACTTTCAATGCATTAAAGTTCAACTTAGTACCCGGTCCAACTCAGAAGTCATTGGGTGAAGAATACTTAATTTCTTCTGTTATTCTCAAGTCTTGGACCCAAGCTAAATTTGATATATCAAAACTGGTCTATTTCCACCATTCTATTGAAGACAGCAGTTTAATTTGAATATCGTGATTAAAATTTGAATAGAAAAACGTTTAAACAAGCGACCAGTGTAACTTTTAAATTAGTTTTAATACAATGGTCCGTCTTTTAATTTATGTATGTATTATTACAACGATTAGCCTCGTTCATGATACCATGGGCCGTGTTCAAAAAAGCATTGAAGTTCGTATATAGTACGTGTTTTTACTCGAACCTGTGTAGTACAGGTGTTATTTAATGAAAAAGCCTTTGATTTGTAATGTGGTTCTCTGATGGCATTTAAATCGTATTTAAGATTTAAGCTTTGCAAAACGTCTAGAATATTTCTAAAACAGTCTCGGGTTGTATAAAGCCATTACCTTTGTCTGTAGAAGTTCATTTTTTTCATTTGCCAGTTAACTTTGCAGGAAATCTTTGCTCTCTTGTTCTATGTCTATTGCTTTCCAGTGTGAGATAGAGCAGGGTAGTTAATGTGAATTGCCACTGAAATTTTGGGTAGAAACCTAAACCTGTACAAGTTAGACATAAGTTTTGGTAATTTGGAATTTCAATAGCTAAAACGTGAAGTATATTTCTAGTACGTAGGCATTAACGTGTCCCACGTGGCAGTGCAACACAATGGAACAGCAATGATAAACAATGCATCAATCAATTGTGAAGTGGTTGAAGGTATCACGATCCTTGGAAGACTGGAGAATGATGTGTAAGTAATGTTTTATGAAGATATTTTGGAAATATAGAGGTAGAAGCACCGTAAAGTTTACAGGGATTGTGTGACACTTAACGTAGGAGATGGTATGCGGTGTAGAAGCTATTGTTACTCAGGAATTCATATTGAAAAAGCACTTTGCATTGTTTAGTTTTCCTTGATGTATCTAAACATTTGTGAAAGTTGGTGATTCCAGCAGATTGTGAATGAAAGTACTAGTATATGCGAAACAAGTGAATAATAGTGTTCACACATCCTGATTGGTTACTATTCACCTTTGAATAGCTAGAGAAACAAATTTATTTCCCAATTCTTATTAGCTAAAGACAAATCCTATCCCCTGGAGCCGGAGCTTATCTCTAGTTTCTGTGGTGTTTGGCAGACAAGATTCGATGAATCCACCTGGATGGAACACTAATCCATAGCTGTTTATCTACCAGCAATGCTTGTATTCATTTACCTATCCCGGAAGGATGTAAAGCAGAGTTGGCTTAGGTGGAAAAGAAGGTCACACAAATATTCGAATCTCAGCAAAGTGCCTGAATCGAACTAACCATGTCTGCCTCAGTTCTTAAAAGCTGCGCTCGAATTCATTTAGGTTGTTTTACAGATTGGAATATTAATCATCATTTTTCACATACATTTTTACTGAGTTGCTAACATTTTCTTTCTACAGTTTTTCCTGCAGTGTATCTTTGAACGAGTTGATTACAAAACTTATTCTGCTGTCACAGGTAAGGATATGACTTTTATTAATTCGAATTCTGAAGTTTCTAGATTCCTGCATGTAAAATGTTTCTTTTGATTGATTGGAAAGGGTTGTCTGTCTGAAAATGCCAGGTTTTAGTGCGGGCTTGTTTGTCTCCATCAACAAAATGCCTCAGTCCCCTTTTTTGTCGAATAGTTTTTAGAAAGAAAAACAACTATTGAAATGTGCAGCGACATTTCTATGGAAAAGGGTTAATGCTTTTGGCGTGTCAATCATTTGATGAGTATGACAGTGAATTCTAAATTATTCATTTATCTGCAGGATGATATACCAACAGAATCAAACGATATTGCAATGCAACTTTCACTTTCTATTTCCATTGAGATGTCTCTTTGTCCTTTACAAGGATTTAGTTTGCTGGTAGGTAAAACCACTCAGTTAATAAAACATTAAATACTTGCCTTTTCTAAAGAAATTACAGTAAGCTCTCTCTGGGATGATTGTTTACTATTGTAAACAATTGAGAGTTAAAGTAGAGGAACTGCAGTAATTTTACGTGAAATTGAGGATTTAGCTACATTTTCTGCTTTCCATAATGTGATTTATGCCCAGGATTGAAGCATTTCGGTTTAGAAGCTATTAACAAATGAGATGCTCACATGTAGATTTTCTATTAATATTTTAATGATGTTTTAAAATTTCAAAATTGTTTGAAATAGAAAATTGCATTGGACCGAACAAAATGCAAATTTTCTTATTAAAGCACTTTTAAAAACTATACAATTAATAACCTCTTTTCTATCATTTATGAGTTAACACCATAATGAAAAGAAATCTTTAATCAAAGGTTTCCTGTTGTAAGCTGGTGGAGTTAGTAAGATGCTGGGTCATTGAGCTGTTGTATCTTGACTGCTGTCCATTGATTAATATACTGTACGCACGATCAACCACATGTGTTGGTTTGCCGAAGTCATATACCTAACACCGAAATATCACGTGACATATTGAATGTCTTTCATTGGTAGCCGAATAAGAGCATTCTTAACAACCATTTAACCAATCATGAATGCACCTTCCGAACTTGAAGCGATGGGAAATCAATTACAACATCCTGATTCCCCAACAATCCCAATAGCTCTTCGCGAGCTAAAACTGAGATAAAGTCCATTGTTCTCCTGTCGACCATTGTTCCCCTGTCGATTGAGTATTAATATAAATGATTATATTTTATGGTTCTATACCTTTAGTGTTATACGAATCTTATACAGGTACCAATGTGAAATATTCATTATCATTTGTTAATCATTGTTTTACAATGAGTTGACTAATTGTCAGTTGTTCACTTGTTTATAGGATGTGGATATTCAACTGAGCACAGTAGGATTAACAATGCATGAAAGTATGCTATCACCATTTGTTAAAATATCTCACAAAATATTTGGTGGCTCGAAACACAAATGAATAAAAAGACATCCAATTCAATTTAAATTAGCCATGAAATAATTACCATGATCATAAATACACAATAAGAACTCCCCTAAATGGGTTTTTCAATGTTACTATTCCATTTCCCGGTTAAGAATCCCAGGTTGTTGGTGGCAAACCATTTAAGGTTTAATATAGCGTTATGAATTTAGACAAATTAGTTCGCTTCTGCATTCAACCCCCCAAGTCTGACCATTGAGCTATGCTGCCTCGTAATTAGATGGAAAGAATAGAGTCATTTTTTTCATTTGTCCGAAAAAACAAAATCTAGGAATTTGAACAAACTGGATTTTGATACTTAAGATTTCAAAGCTATCGTACTATGTTCTGATGACCTTGAATATAAATCCTTTTAATATTGGCTTGGTTCATTTTTAGAAAGATTTGTATGGAGCCTTACCGTGGTACAATAAGATCTCGCCAACAATGTGCACCAATTAAGGCGCTTTCTTTGACAAGGATACATTAGTCTAGTCTTGTCTAGTCTTTCACTCTCGGATGACCTCAACAAATTCCACTCTATACCACTCTACAGTTGTTCTGAGTTTCCAGATATTTAAATGGAACAGTAACTTGTTGAAGGGATTGGCATATAGTTCGCAATCATAGATTTTTTATTTATTTTAGAGGTGCTGTCAAGTCTGGCGGAAAAAGAGGAGATTTCGTCTTTGTATCTTGATAATAAAGATCAAAGTCACGTAATCCATGAAGGTGTTACTTCTTCTAGAACACAAGGCGAGGATATTATGGCCGTTGTTTTTAAGAAGCTCTTAGTAGCCCCAAAGGTACATGTAATTTAGTGTTACTTTCCACTCACTAGTTAATACTATTAAAACTTGCTGCAGGATCATCAAAGGTAGTATTGCTTTCTTCTGGATCTTCTTCGATTAATTATTTTTATCAAAGAAACTATAGCTTTTCGTAGCCATCTTAGTACGTACATGTCCGCGTCCAGCAGATGTAAATTTAACTTGAAAACCACACAAGAAAATATTGGATTAGGCTGGAAGTTCAGAGTGCAGGTTTAGATGAGCTGTTATCTAGTAAGGTGGAAGATATTTCATCTTTGTATCTTGATGAAGTTGAAAGTCACATAAACAATGAAGGATTGCTGGAAGACGATATTATGGATAATTTTAAGAAGCTCTTATATTACAGGGTTCCCACGGGTCAGGGAAATGTCAGGGAAAAACGATTTTTTTTCAAGGTCAGTGAAAAGTCAGGGAATTTTGTATCAAATTTTTGTCCTTGCTTACTTTTCGTGTTTCGAAAATAGTCCAAAGTGTGTTTGGTTTGCAGATAGCCAAACACTCCAGTTTTTGGTCACCCCCATTTTCCGCACGTCTAAAATATAAACGCTTGCAACGCAGGCTAGTTTTTTTATGAAGGCCTGGGGACAAATATGTCACATGTCATTTTTAGGCAAACCCGCCATTTTGGACTTTTGGAAAGTAACTACCAATTCGGACAGTGCAATTTCTCTAACTAGCTAGAGGGTCAGTGAAAAATAGGTTTTGGTAATTGAAAAATCAGGGAATTTTTTTCTGGCCTATGAGTGGGAACCCTGTATTAGCTCTGAGATTGAGGGCTTTAGTGAGAAAATAACTAATGGTACAAGCTAGCTTTCGTTGGTGTTTCTAAAGAAACAATTTATATATGTTTATTGATAAATAAGTTATTTATACACCGTATAAAAAGAGAAAATTTACTGACGTTTCGGACATTAGTCTTTCATCAGAGTAAAAGAGGAAGTGCTTCTTTCTACTCACTTGTTAATACTAAGAAAAGTTGGTAGATTGATTGCTTTCTGGTTGATCCTCGTTGATTTTATCCAAAAAATTAAGCATTTTTTGCCAACCTTGGAAGTCGGCTATGAGACGTTTAATTGTAGTAAGTTTGGGATTTGAAAACCACGTAGTTGAAATGAAATAGGATAATTATAATTTCACAGTGCAGGTTAAAAGGTATTATTGAAAGCTAAATGTCCACTACATTTAAGGTAAGGATACAACAATGGGCCACAGTTCTTCTTGTACCATCTTTTGTAGAATAGGAACATCTGAACAGACATAACTGTAATGCTGCCGAAAAATAGCAAAACAATTACTGTACTTAAGACACCCGATACAATTTTAGAAGAATAGGAAACATGACCAACACCTTCAAGTTTTCTTTTCTCTGATAATGTGGTAAAATTCCACCCATTTTGTTGATTCTTTGTAGAACTAACGATCAGTAGTACACAGTAGTATACAGTAGTATACAGTGCCAGGCTAGTAAGTTAGCTCGAAACTGTTCTATAGAATCTTTTGATAACTACTTTGACTCGTTAGAACATGGCACAATAATTTTTTATGTTTTGAAATAATTTACTGAACGTACTAAAGTATTTTTGGTAAAATATAATGTCTTTTTTGTGTAATATGAAGAGTGTTAGTTCTCATACAGCAATTTTTTTAACAGAGCGGCAAATTGGTTATCAATGGAACTAATGTAACATTCGTTAACAAAGAACAGAGGTATGTTCATCTCACTGCATCTTTTTTATTTTACAGGGTAAGTACAATGATCCCATTATGATAAAACTACGCTTTTTTAGAATTGATTTTGGTATTAAAGTTCTTTGCCAGGCCATGTTATTAAAAGCCTCCCCATATGTAACTCCAATATACGTATCGGGCTTAGTAGTTTAATGGCCAATTTGGAGTGGACAACCCTAGAGTTCAATGTTCAACGTATGGGTTTGTTTCAATTCTGATACTTGCGGATTTTCAGCTGTATTAGGATTACTTAAGAAGTTTTTTTCTTGGTAAAACGGTCGTTTTTAAGAACCAAAACTGTTTTTTAAGAAGTATTTGTTTAGGAGATTTTGCTCAATGGAGCTTTAAAGTTAAGAAGCATATGAACAAGGCACACCTGATATATTTGCCTCTGGAACAATTTGTTTGAAAAATATCTGGGCAGTTTTTTTAGTGTGATGCACAGCTTGCATTATCTTGTTCACATACGGTTCTGACACTGATAGAAGCAAATTCTTTTTGGTGATAAATTTAATGCGAATTTAATCCAATTTTTAGGAAATTGACTTTGGGTGTCAAACGTACAAGTATTGTGAATGTATTGCATCCTCATTCTTCTGATATTCCGAACTGCAGTCTGGAAATCGATATGTCAGGTATTCAAAATAACATTTTAACTAGAAACGATATATAGTGTGGATTCAGCTTATGATCCTAGAATCGCTGGACACGACCTCAAGGAATCTCACCATTGTCCGGTTTGCCTCGCTGGTATCGTGCCAGTTGTTCGTGTGGGAGGCTTGGATTCCATTCCCTACCAGACCACCCTTAGCAGAAATTTTTATGAACAGGAAATGTTCTGGTACTTAAAACTGTAAGCTTGGTTAAAGTCGCAAACTTGTGAGAAAATCAGAATATTAAAATTATTTTGGAACGTTTTGTGCGAACGTTTTGTGCGAACCTTTAGAAGAGTTTAAGAATGCCAGTGTTGATTTTAAAAAATAGGGTCTTATGAAACATAACAATATTATACTCTATTGTTGCAGATGTTACACTAAATGGCTGGAAGTCTTGCAAGATGTGTACGTTAAACCGACTGGGCTTCGGTGCAAAGGTATGGAACGGAACTATTTTTAAAAGTTAATCAAAGTTGTGTACTTTGAGAAACTACTTTTAAAACAGATGGTAAGGGTAATTTAACTTGGCTTTTTAGTAACCAATTCTGCGGAATGGTGACAAGAAACGAAGTTGCCGAAAACATGGTTTAACGCAATTCATTTAAGACAGCTCTTAAAATTGCAAAGAAAATTCGATCCTTGTATTTTCCTCTTTAACAATCTTAGATTAGCAGTTTTTGTTAGAGTTTTCTTTAGCTATATATATCACTGCCAAAAAAATGGCTCGTTTCGTTCAGGATAAAAAAAAGTTCATCCATTAAAGAAACCAATATTCTGCAAGAGTTGTTTTAGGCGCATTTTCGCATTTATACAGGATAATTTTGATGGTGATCGTTAAATTTATTGCTTGTGAATTTGTTTCTATGTCCGAGTTTCTAATTTTCTGATATTTTGTTTAAAGCTTACAGGAACTTCAAAGTGTGTTAACCTGTCGTCGTCATTGTCAATAGAATCATTTCACAGTTGTTACATACACGATGAATGGTGCTACTGGTTTGAGAACTTCAAACATGGAAAGCTAAAGAGAGGAATCACGCCCTTAAACCAACGTCCTGCTAATTTAAAGTATGATAATTTGTGTTTAGTATTGTTATTAACAATTGGCGAAGTTGTTGTAGCATTGATGCAACCTATGAGATGTTGCTCCTAGTAAATACATTTTAACAAAAATAATAACTAAGAATGTAGAATTTGATTAACCTAAATAAAGCGATATCTTTTTACTTCTAGGAGTTGCGATTATTTTTGTTGCGATCTCAAACTTAAACTCCTATGTACTGAGCATTGGTCTAGTGTTCCAATTAATGCGCCGCCACGCGTATTTGACGCGCCACTCTCGTCTTTCTCGCGTCCCTAGGATGCACGAAAAACTCCCTTGGCACGCGGTCAAGGGAGATGGAATGACGACTGGAGAGAAGACACCTTACCCATGGTCCATTGTGCACTCAACTGTTTGTTTTTCATTCATGTGGCAAGTTGGCAAGCGTCTCGTGTTCAATGTTTTTGGGGGCCAATTAATGAAACAATGTTTTTGCCTGGGGACCCCTCCAATTTTGAAAATGACCCTCCATTTGGGACCCTTGTCTTTCAGAAGTAGTGGAAACACTGTAGATGGTCAGGCTGACAGTTCTTTCCTCATGAATTTATGTTTCATCTTGAATTACTACAAAAAATGTGTACCTCTACTGACTGAGGGTTACTGTCTGTTAGCTTACCAATGACGAAGCTTTTAGCCGTTAAATTAATTTACGTACTTGCAGTAATATGATTGGCGGTGCTTCGTTTATTGTTTAGGAAAAAAGATGCAATAGAAATTCTTCCAAAAGAGCTTGAACTATGTCTATCTATTACTGCTGTAGACTGCTCTACCAGCCTCTTCCTTGCTAACCCCATTGGCGATGGGCAACCTGATTGTTGTGCTGTGTTGACCTCACTTACAACTGAACTAGGTAAAGGACAAAATTCTATCTAAAGTAATACATCAAAAGTAATATTTGAATTCTAGTTTAGTATTGTGTTTACCTAATGAGAAGTTACTGTACATTAGTTAACAAGTATTTTTGTTTCTTATTATTTATTTTACCTCTTTCCTTTTAAAGAAATTTGTCAGAGTTTCCAAAATAGCAGGGAATTCAGGTAATATACCTCAATTGGTTTCTATAGACTATATTGCTTAAGACACGAGAAATATCACCAATGCACATATCATAGATTTATTTTAGAATACATTAACAGTAACAAAAACAATAATACTTTATTTGACGTCAAGATAAAACATTCTATTGCATGATATTAAAAACATGGGGATCTCACAAAAAAATCTGAGCCCCAGATCGGATTTAAAACCATGCCCTTCCATGTTTTAATCGGATGCTCTAACCACTGAACTACTCGAGACTCTATGGTGAACAAGTTTAGACCCAAAATGTTGACCCTTACTCACCAAACGTCTCCAGTAGGAAAGGTAATTAATTTGCCCTAATGTTTGCAAATGGGCAGAAGTTGTATCTGGAGACTATCGTGAAGTGAGATATGTAAAGTTAAAAAATAACAGCGGAAGTTAAAAACTCGGCTACTTTTAACTAATCGAAGAAAAAATTTGGATCGGGAACAGAGCGTCAGTTTTTTCTTACAGTAGTTTATTTGAAAAAAAAAATTAAATATTCGTTTAGGGAATTTCATAACCTTTTCATTGATATATAGGTTTATAGGCTTCTGATATATCTCAAGCGAGCTATTGAACGAAAACTAAAACCACTGCCCAAGGTGTTCAGTAACCTTAATATAAATATGTTGTGAAAAGTGAGCATCTACATTTTTAAATAAACCTACCAATACCTATTACTTTCTTTTGTAATAAATCATTGTTTTCACATGTACCTGTGATTCCTAAGACATCCTACCACATAAGTTAAAGGTGATCAATGTTTATGTTTCTTCAGTGTTTACACAAAGCTTGAAAATTCCTACGTATACATGGACATTCTGGGTAACTGTCCTGAACCGTCAGGGTCTCAAAGATCGCACCATTCTATTGCGGATAACCCTGGCCTACTTCCAAGCAGCTGCAAACATCACTGGGGACGAATTCTGGCAGCTGGAAGCCTAGCTCTCAAGGTGAATAAATTTTATAGTTTACATTAGCAAGACCATGTGCTCTGGATGCCACTAAGTCTAAAGCTATGATGTTATTGTAAAAGATTAAACAAGCTATTTATACTCGGATTTCTGGAGTAGCTGTAAAGCAAATATCTCCAAGTTTGACACAAACATGACACAGTTAAAAACCCCAACTGATAGGTGGAAAACCAGTTGGCTATTTATAAAGCGTGGTGGATGTGACTCAGAGATTTTATCAATACAAATTTAGCAGTAGTCAGAGTGAGGCCTGGGACGTCCACATGCAAGTCTAGTGCCCAGACTACTGAGCCACGCTGCCCCCTCTTAACTTACCTTTTAGCTTTGAAAGCTTCAATCTATAACATCATCTACAACAGTGTTTATCAACACCATCACTATCGTGTATTTTATCTGTGCTGGTTTGATGGAAACAATAATCTGATTAACTTGATCATGAACAGTGAGTTCCGTTCGAAATATCATTAACAAACAACTCATTGTTATCTTTTTGACGTTTTGTTACTAAGTTAAAACACTACTAGCAGTTATTGATGAGCAGGTAACAGTTACGTTTTAGATGTCCTTTCCTGTAAAAGAGGAAATTATAAAGGAGATATAATCATCTATTCATTATAAAACAACTGTGGTAATGGCGCAGGTCTTTACATAAATGATTGATTATTTAGACAAATGGTACTGGATTGAAAATTTGTTTGGCTTTCTTTTTTTGCTTACATTCTATCACGAGATTGGAACATCTGCTGGCAATTACCTAACCTGTGATAGAAATAGATTCCTGTCCAAGGGGAATTGAAGTCATTCACTTTCCTAACATTTTACAACACCAAAACGAAGTGTATGATTTTGATTGAGCCAACAGGCACATCGCTATGTGCAGACGGAATGCGTTTATGCATGTGCCACCAATCTGTTATTATTCTTTTGTAACATATAATTGTGTTGTATTAAGTTCAGAGTGTAATATTGTATAATCTTATTATTTTAAATAAATATTGATAGGTACGTTGATTGTTACATTACGGGTTTTCGTTTCTGTTTTGGGTAGCTGAACACAGTTCTAACAAAAGATCAAGAAACTTTACATGTGAATGTAGAGGGAGATGCAAGCTCTCTGGCATTTGAATGGTCACATGATGTGTGTAGGGCCTTGATTTCTGTGACGTCCAAGGTTGAGGAACTGATTCCATCTGCTGGTTCAAAACCAAGAGAATCAAGAAGTAATGCGAATCTTAATTTTTCTTCAGGTAATTTCTTTTTGTTCGAACACTTTTTGTAAGATTATCTCATTGTTTAGGTATATAATTGTCACAAGAATCCTTACCGTCTAATTTCCTTTAAATAGTTATGAGATTTTAATAAAGGCTTATAATAAATTATTTTAAAAAATTACAAAAGAAATAAAGGAAGCAATTAGACTATTCACTAGCACAATCTTCGTGCCACTTTGATCTTCTTTCACGTACAAGGAAATAAAAAAAAGACATCTTTCTTTTTTCAATTTGGTCAATGTCAGGGCACGAAATTAAAAATAATTCATGGTCTCATTTTTGCGACCGGTTGCAAAATTTTAGTCGCAAACATCTGGCGGACACTTTTTTATTTGCTGTCAGAGATGTAGATTGGTCGTGAAATTGTGACTGCTGTTAAAGGTTTAGTTGCAAATGCGACCGTATTGCTTGCAATTTCGAGCCCTGAATGTACAAGAAAAATACAGCTAGTAAAAATAACTTGAATTTAGAATAGAAGAAGAAATTGATCGTTCGTAAAAACGAGATGACAAAACATTGTGTTGAAAATCCTCCTGTTGGTATTTTCTTGTTAAATTCTGATTATTTTAGTGTTTGTGCAGAAACTAAAACAGATCCTTGGCGTTTCCAGTTTAGATGTCAGAGGTCTTTATACCAACTAATCCTAGGTTGCAAATATCAGTTATTGGTTTCTCAAACAAAATTAGAAAATAAATAAGATCAATTACTACTACTAACTTTGTGAGTTTATTTTACAGTTGTTTTAGAAAGTCATTTCCAGATGGTTGGTGTCAACGTGTTTTATCTTGGATCGCATGATGGTATTTGTTTCAATTGTAACAGATTTCTATGTAATAAATATGTACTGTGTGTGGTTTTGTCCAAAAGCCTTACTAGGTCCGTTTCCGGGTCTTGGGGCTCGTTTGGACCGTTGCTTTTGTTCGGTTTGTGGGTGGGTTGGGGGCTTGCCCGGGGCGGTTGGTGCCTCTCATCGCAGGTTAGGTTACAATATGAAGGTGTTGCTACCCATTTACTGTAACCACAGGGATGGAAAGCTAAGTTTGCTTTGGCAGCAGTGAAGGTCACACAAAGGTTCGAAACATTGCAAACTCTTGGATCAAACTGTGGAACTTGTGCCCAGATGGTGTGGATCCTACCAACTGCACCAACCACACTGCCTTGGGCAATGATTTGGGGATTCTGCACAATAAAACTTTTAGATTAATAACTACAGCACTGTGAAGGGGTTGTAGATCATATTGCATATATTAATTTCTATACATTATAGTTTCCATACTTTTCCTGTGTAACCCTTGATCTACGGAGTTAAGACTTAAGTAGCATCGTCCTCAGATTTTTGAATGTAAGAACAAAGTCAGTCTACGTTAAAAATGCCTGACTAAATCAATCGATCTGTGACATTCTTTCTTTACGTTCGAGTAAAGTTAGCAATCTCTACTTCTTTAAAACAATTAGGTGGCCAATTAAAACTTTTCCAGCTATAAAACTTTCCCAGTTTATCCCTTTACCATAAAGTTGCAAGCATTTAGGATTTACATTGCTGGGATGTAGCATCCTCGGATTTCGGAGTGTAAGAACCAGGTCAAAGGCATCCTGTGGTAAGCACGTGGAGTAAGTAATATACTGTGTCAGGGAGTTGCTGTATCTTGAAGTCCTGGGCACAGTTGTTCAAAAGCCGATTACCACTAACCCAGGGTTAAATGGTTAATCCACGATCTTGTTCCCAATCTTACAAGGAGAGATTTTAGCTGTTATTTTGGGATTAACAAGACTTTTCCTAGAAAAATCAAGCTAAAAACGGCTTGACTAAGCCAATTTTGTTACGTTTCTTTATTTTCCAGTAAAGTAAAAAGTGCTACTTCTTTAAAGCAATTCACATGGCCAGACATATTCCAGGACTAGAAAGTATAACTGAGACCAATATTCAAGCAAAGAATGTGGTTTAGTAATTGTATTTCTAGCAGTTCATTTGTAAGAGATGTCTGCTTGTTATCCTAGGAGGCATAGATTCATTGATGTCAAGAGTGGACGATATCACTTTGGAATCTTCTTGGAGCAACAAACTGCAACTGACCATTTGCAATATGAAAGTCTGCAGAATGTTTGGAATGAAGAGGGTAAATATCTTCGCAGTTGCAAGAAATGTTGGTATAATAGTACATTTTTTCTTTGTTGTTATTCTAATATTTAGGGTTACAGTTAATTTGTTCTAATGTAATTATAGAATATTCAGTTATTATATGTTGTTTTAATATGGTCACAAAATCAGTTATGTTATTCTGATTTGTGGTTACAAATGAGCTATATTGTTCTTATGTGGTTGCAAATCAGTCATACTCATATTATTTTAATTGATTAATTATGTTAATCTGTGTCAAATTGCGGCAGACTGCAATAAATGACTTCAAAGATTTACCTTAAAGTCACTTTAAGTACATAGCAGTAATAGACGTTACATGTAAAAAGTGAATTGCTCTCTTGTTTTATAGGAACCATTTTGTTGTCGTCAGTCACAGAACAGCTTTTTGGAGATACCCAATTTCAAACTGTCGATTGTGAAGGAAAAGGCGAGTGTCAACGTTTTATCGATTGATAAAATTGTTATGGTTAGCTGATAACATTGACAATTAAACATTAATACTCGGCGTAGTGATGGTTTGGTTCATCAGCTTTAGTAGTATATAAATTTTTTTTCTCATCAGCTATGCAGTTAGCCAATTTGGAAATTGCTAAAGTCTTTAACGGAAGCGTGTCTTCTATTGACCCAATACATGAAATACTAGGAAACATTACATAGTTGTCATTACTGTATGAATTGTATCTCTTGACCCAATACATGAAATACTAGGAAACATTACATAGTTGTCATTACTGTATGAATTGTCAAAAGTGACGTACATTCAGGTCGACATAACTTTTTTGTGAGAGAAACAGTAAACATTGTAATTAGTATTTGATTAATCTAAATAGTTACTGCAGTTTGAGGAGCAATGGACACAATATCTTGTAATATTTGGCAGTTTGATGCAAACTGGCTTATTTAGTACGAAAAAAAACAGACATTCATTTTTTAATGCTTTATAATGAATTTAGCTCTACAAGTATAATTTAAAGGTTAATTTCATTCGCACATCTCGTAACTTGTTATATACAACAGGCTGAATATTCTATCCACTTAGGCCATAACACTATTTGTTTTATTTGTAGGTTACTTCAGTTTCGATTGCTCAGGTCGTTTTTTCGTGGGATCCTGAATTGCATATGGCGCTTAATGATAGAGTGAGCGAACTTGCAGAAGATGGAAACAATTTAAAAAGTAAGACACAACAAGAAAAGCTAAAAGGTCTGCTTTAGATAGTGTTGTAGAGCTATAGACATTACTAGCAGCAGTGAAAAATGTACTGTCTTCCTTCCTTAGATTTTTTCTCATATCTTGCTTGACAGTCACAGTGAAATGACAAGATTGTTGTTTTGTTAAAGTATTTGCATAACCTGTTACATTTGAATCGATTTAAGTTGCTTATCGTCTCATGCAAAATTGCCCAGACACGTTTTGACCTACTAATGATGTAATCAGTTGTAAGTTGAAATAGAGAAAACGTAATGCTTGTGGATGGTGGCCTATATTTTTATCTGGTATAGATAGCTCATACGTGGTTCTAGAAGGAAACTTAAAAGTCATTAAAATTGGCCCATGTTGCTAGAGGGTATTACACGTAAATTCCACCATAAACGTATTGAGCCTGAGCGTTTGCCACAGGCACCTGTTTTGGTGTTGTATGACCTCAGGGCCTATTATTAACGAGCTTTATACAGTGCCTAGATATTACAAAATGTTTCAGCTTCTTCGGGCCTTATGCATGACTTTGCTACCAAACAGGTGCCATTTTGCTGAGATCGATGTGGCACAAGTTATGTAGAAAAGGCAGATACTTGCGGGATGCAGCTTAAACTTATTTGTTGCGGTAATTAGAATGTAAAGTAATTGTTTGTGGGGTTACCCTTTTACGTTATCACAAGTTTCGCCATTAAACTTTAATTCAAGATGTTTTAAAAAACAACAATTAATTAGATTTTGAGCTAACCGATATTTGGCTTGACTAATTGGAGCTCCATTGTCAAGAAAATATATATTTCTAAATCATTAAGAAGTTTGCTATTTCTAATCTTACTCAGCCGTTTTTAACGTTTCATAAAAAAAAGAGTGGTAGTATCAAAAATTATACACTAATGATCCATGACTTCCATTTAAAAAACCACCTGAGAGTTAAGTGGCTCTCTCGATAATCTTTTATATTTGAAATACTTGTGGATGGATCTTCAACAGTGTTGCTGAAACCACCACGGCACCAACCTGACAGTCCAGAGGAGCAAGTTGTACAGGGGAGCAAAGATGTTAATATAAAGTTTGATGTGGTGGACTTCAAACTTCACATGCAGACGTCCTGCTCTACAAGGTTTTATGTTCCTTATTGATTTATACCATGCTAGGTTGTAGTTAAAATTTGTGCTTTATAATATATGTGCAGTGTTAGTTATAGTTAATGTGACATAGATTAATTAAACGGGAATGCTCTTTAGTAATACTACATTTCAAAAGTTAAATATTTTTTCGATGTTCTTGTTATATTTTTTGAGTCTTGAATCATGCAAATTTATACGACACCTTTTGGACTAGGTGCTGTTAATTTTTGATTGAGCGTTAAATGCCATTATGATGTCCAGGTGTAACGACATAGTAAGAGTTACTTGTGTAGCTTCAGGTTGAATATTTTCTTTATCAACACAACAATGTCATTCTTTTACGATCTAAAATCACAGTAATTCAGTTTGACGTCCTACTACTGCCACGCCACCGGTACCAGTCCCTTGCCCCGCGGTCAAAATTTGGTTTCTTAACTTCCTTTGATTTAAATGCATACTTAAGTGCGGGTTTTTTTCTTTAGTTATTCGAATTTTTAGTTCAATAGTGTTTGTTTGTTTGTTTCAGACTCTGGTATTCTTAACTTATTGACAAATATCAGTCTCATTTATTCTTAAGATATTCTTAGCATGACTATAACCTGCTGACAACATATTATCAGCCTTAATGTTCTCATAGATGATGCTCTTCACTTGAGGGTAACTGATGATGGACTAATACTTTCATTTAAAACATAAATGAAGTAAGAAGTCAAATCTATGTAAATTTCCATATCTAGAATAAAAGCCTGAGATGGATGTATTCTTAAGATAAAGTATTTTTGACCCATTTTCAGCCACGATATATGCTTATATTGTATACTACTCTTATAAAGAAGGGTATAGGGACTGTAGCGATAAATGGAGCTTTACAATAAGCCAGTGTAGCCTGGTAGCAAAAATAAAGGTAGTAAGAAGTAAGCGTAGAAAACTAAAGCAGTTTCCTGGAAATGGTAGAAAGGCTTACTTTGCACGTGTACGTGCAACAAATGGTTTTCATTTACTTTCTTTAAAGTGTTATTATTATATCAAATACTCTTAGCTTTGGAGTTGCTGTGAGGTGTGCCTATGGCTTCGTTGGGATTAAACATTCAAAGCTTGCAGCTAATGCAGAACAAATTCACTTATTGTTTAATGGACAGAAAACTGTTGAATTCGAGGTATGTTTGTCTTACATTTTTCACCTCTCATTGACTTATATGATTGGTTAATTTTAGCCAATTAATGCAAGCAGTGCATTTTAATTGGCTGCGCGATACTTTTTTTTATCAATTTAGTGAATATATTTTCAACATGGAATGATAAATACTTTTTGTAGTTTAACCTAACTAGTTGAGCGAAACTTTCGATCTATCCATTTATGGATAGATGATCCGTATTTATGATGATGATCCGTATTTATCTGCCTATAAACGGAGGTGGCCCGGATTTATATTATTTTCTCAGCAATATCTCCAACTTTCCCTCTCCAACTCGCTTTATTCATGGCATCCTTTTTCTCTAAACCAACACTCTTGTAATCCTGCTCCATTTGTGTCTTTCATGTATTCTTTGGTCGTCCTCACTTCCTTTTGCCCTTTACATCAAGTTCCATTTTGTCCTCTATCTTTTTCTTCATCAGGATTGCACTACACATTGCTCTTAAAATTGCTATCTCGGCCCGTCTCAAAACTGGCAATTTCATTTTCCCTCACTCTCTTCCTCTCACACAAAGTAATATGTGGAAATGGGTAACGATTGTTTATGGATAGCGTTGCTTTATAGCAAAAAATGACTTAAATAATAAATTAAAACATTTTTTCCCTTCTAATGTTCCAATGCCATTTACAAATACAGAGCTGACAGTTGACTTATATCTTCCGCTTCAGCGTCCCACAAATATTTTATACATATTGATTTTTCTCTTAGCTGAAGAGACATACAGACCACAGAACATCGTGTTCAGTACTCTACTCTTTACGATAGATGTGTATTGGTTCTCATAAGTCCCTCGATAGAGAGTTGCATTTGGAGAGTGGACCTACAGTTTAACATCAATGTCCTTTCATTCTATCTACTAACTACATTGTATCGCTCTAAATGATTTATTGTAAGTTATGGCAGTCAGCGGTCATGTAAAGAGCATGACGGTTTTTTCACGTTCTAAACGGTCTATTAAATGTCGATAATCCCTCGGTTTTATCTTTTGTTGTGCTAAACGGTCTGTTAAATGTCGATAATCCCTCGGTTTTATCTTTTGTTGTGCTAAACGGTCTATTAAATGTCGATAATCCCTCGGTTTTATCTTTTGTTGTATTATATTTTGAATTTAAAGAAACTAAAAAAAATATATTTTAAAATAAATGGATAAAATCAATTTTGAAACCATAAGTACAGTTTTACCTTAAGAACCTTTTTGGTACATGATAAAAGATTTTGAAATGTATTAAGCTTGGTTATTTTATTTCGTGATAAATTTATTTCTGGATTTTGAGTTACTGGTATGTGGTTAGAATTCATGTGCAATTGATTTATTCTTGGTTTCAAAAAGACAGAAAAAGATGGAGAAAACTGTTGATAAAAAGGTAGAGTAAAACAATGGCTGAAAAATGGCTGATTTATAAATGTTTTTGAAGTCAGGTGTAGGTATATCAATTATTTTTTAGCAATATTCTCTGTTTATGCAAACGTAGTTATACTGATAATACTGTATTTCATGTTTGTTTTTAGGATTTTTCTATCGTAAGATCATCAGAAATTCAAGAATTAGCCTCTCTTCGGCAGTCATTCAAGAACTTGAGGACGTCTTCTAATGTCGCCTAGTAAGATCTGTAGTTATCGTATACTTTTGTATTCCTGTTTAGTGTATTAATTGATATTATTCAATAAATATATGAATTCTTTCGTTACCCAAATGGGAAATTCACTAGATGAAGGCACAGCATCTTTGTTTTCTTTCGAGAATAGAAATTCTCTCCTTCAAGTAGAACAATTAAACTATCAACTGAAGCTAATTGTATTTTATAGTAAATAGAAAGTGACGATCTTTGGCGAGAAGCACGGAAGTAGCTCCAATTTAGTTCTGCGCAAGATAAAATTTTTGTGTTTTTTCCCTTTACAGTGTCGTAGAGGTTGCAACAACGGAAATCCATTTTGCTTATGAATTTGATTTTGCTGCTTCAAGGGATCAGGTAATTAAAATGTTTCTTTCTTGATAGTTATTGGGTTTCTTTGTGTTAGTATTGTACGTTTTCATATTTGTATCGAAATGTTAGAAAATAAGTATTATTTCACGAATATGCAAATCTAGATTATCAACATTTTCCTTAACCCTTTGACCTCTGGGAGGTTTTACGATTTTGTACGATTTTTTGTATGAAAACAATCAATTGGCTTTCTCAAATCCATATAAGGCATTGCCATGGAATCATCATACATTTTATAGTCCCCGGGATCAAGTTTTCAGTTTACGGAGTTCTGCCAAAATTTTATGTCGTCAAAACTTTCAAAAAATGCATTGGCAGCTCAGTGAATTTGTCTCTCTTTGTGCTTCAAAGCCAACTTCTTTTCGCGCCCGTGTCTTGTCGCTGTTGTTGCCGCCGTTAAAAGTGGATTTTTGCTCATTTTCGAGCCTTTTTTGCCTCTCTTCACTACTGCATAGCATCATGAAACTTGAAGGTAGCATTTGAACTCACTTGCTGAAAGAAACCAGCGAGGTGTCACAGTTTTTAGCGATTTTTACGGCATATTTCCACGCGGTGGGTTTCCACAGGCGCCAAAATAAGTTGGCTTTGAAGCTCGAAGAGAAGCAAATTCACCGACCTGCCAATGCATTTTTTGGAAGTTTTGACGTCATAAAACTTTGGCAGAACTTCCTGGAGGCTCTACATTTAATAAAAAATGATTACTGCAGGAAATACTGTCTGTCTTTGTCAAAATTTTCGTTTTTCCCAGAATGCATTTGGGTCGTGCAAATGGCGGGAAACACGTTGGGGCAAGATTGGCACAAAGAGACGGCTGTAGATCCATCCGTAAACTGAAAAAATGCTAAAAAACTACACTATATCTCAGTACTTAGTCTGAATTTTGTTGTGAAAGCTGTTTTGTATGCTGGGAATGAAAATTTCATCAAGGCGAAACATCGTTGATTTCCCCGTTCGAAAAACGACGCAAAACGGTATTTTTTCAATATTTGCACTTCAGCTAAGGATTTTTTGCAAAAATGACAGTTTTTTCTTGCTTCACTGGCTTTCCGAACTTAAAGAAATTACTAAAATTTGATTTAAAACCAAAGTCCAAACATGGTTTCTTTGTTTATGAAAGATTTAACTCCTTAACTCAGTACCATATGTTAATACTTTTCAGTAAAATGTTGAAAATGCCATTACTAATGTTACCACTGTGGTAACATTAGTAATGTCATTTTCAACATTGTGTGGCCAGTGCTTAAGTTAATTTGTTAATTCTCGGGCTTCCATCTTGAAATATCACATGTTGCATTGCTGTGCCAGTTGCAGACCCCATTCGTTCATTGCTATTCCTTCTACCAAAATTTGAGATTGGCACTGCCACTCAAACACGTCACAGTTCAAGATGGCAGCCCTCAAGAGATTCAACGATCAAAGCAAATCCCTTGGCATAAACTATATTACAGAGAATTCCGAATGTAGAGTTGCAGATGAAGCCTTTAAGAATGAAATGACAATTGATACCAGTCAAAGAATAGCCTCTTCAGATCTTTAGTTTCCTTTTCCTCAGACGAAACCTATAAAGTATCAGAAGTCATTATTTAGAATGCTAGTTGAGTTGATAACCCCAAAATCTGATGTTTCAGGAGTTTTTAAAAAAACACATTGTGAAGATTGAGGATAAAAAGGGGACATAAAACTAAACTTTTGGATCATTAAAAAAATATGGAAGTTGATTCTCTATACAATAAGGACAGCTGCACATCAATAATTATTTGAATCTTAGAACAGCCAGAGGTCGGACTAGGGGCCTTAATTCCAGAAGGTAGAGATCTTATAAACTGTGCTAGAATTGCTCAAAATGTTTTTGCTTTTATAAGTCATTTTAAAACATTGGGTAAAAGCAATGAAAAATTGGGAATTAGTAAAGATCAAGAAGTAATGCAATACTAGTAGTCTACAAGTACAGCGTAAAGGCAACGACAGAAATTAAACGATATATTTCAAAAGGTAAAGAATTAGTTTTAAAAGCTATGATAATAATTATGTTAACGTTTCTCCATCAGTCATTAATACCATGTAATTATTGTTTCATGCTAATATACGCACGTGGGATATGCATTAACGTGACAGCATGATGCTGTTAGTGAGTTCATGTGCGTCAGTCATTACTAGACAGTATGGCTGGGTGATGCAGTTCCAGTTTAGACCCAAAATATCGACCCTTGCTCACCATAGAGTCTCCAGTAGCTCAGTTGGTAGAGCATCCAACTAGAACACGGAGGGTCGTGGGTTCAAACCCCATCTGGTGCTCTGGGGCTCGGATTATTCTAAGATTCTCCTTGTTATTAATTGCACGTAATTATTGTTTTACTTTTCACATAGAGTCTCCAGTAGCTCAGTTGGTAGAGCATCCGATTAGCACACGGAGGGTTGTAGGTTCAAACCCCATCTGGGGCTCGGATCTTTTTTCTGTGTTTCTCCTTGTCATTAATATCATATGATAATTGTTATTAATAGAGAACAAATTCACCCAAGTGCATAATTTACCTCTGAGGGCAAAAGCTGCTCTGTTGTTCTCAATTCTCCTACAAACGGATCAAGGAAGTTTAAAACAGACTCCAAAGCAGTCTCCATTGACGGTACGTTATCAGTTTCATGTGGTTTGATACCCAATATCCTAATAAATCTTGCCAAAAAAGGAATTGCCATCTTCAGAAATCTTGCATTTTTCTTTGTCACTCTCAGTATTGCTGAAATACACAAAGGAAATAATTATGTTTTAGTTCCTGTAGTCTGCATATCAATTGGATGAATACAGCTCTATAACTTTATCATTAGTCAATATGCAATGCAACTAAGACACTGACTTCTAGTTCAATGTTAGCTTAAAATGTGTCGATCCGTTTTTAGTTGCAAAGCTTAGATAGACTGCTATCAGGTACCCAATAATGCAACTGCAAGTCTTCTGGACTTTGGAGCAATAAATCGAGTTGACTCCATATCCAGAGTAACAGATAGTGCACAGGTATTTTCCAGAATCAATATCAGTTAAGGTCTAGTACCTCAGACACTAGGTTCTTTGTCTTCTTCATGTTGAAGCAAAGGCCCTTCAACTTTTTCAGCTGCTCATCCTCTTTGGAGAGTATTTGACATCACTCTGAATTGACCATCTACCAGAGAGGTAAGTGATCAGGTATGACCCTCAGCTCTTGAACTTTGTAGGTGACTCAAGCACCCCCTCAATTCATATTGCACATAGGCTAACCCACACTGGCCCTCTATATACCAGTGAATGAGCCCATATGCTTGCACCAATCATCAATCAAGATCTTGATCACATCTCCAACGCTGGGAGCTCCGTGACATGTGCTTTGTTTGGGGATAGTCATACTGTACTTTATAGTGTGGGTAGGTTTTACTGTTACACACACACAGGAATGAATGTGTAAACTGACTAGCCAATGAGCTTCAGCACCATGATGTGATCCGAGATACACTTGACCTCTGTGAGTAAACTAACCCAGCAAGAAGCCAGCTCCAACTTGATCAAATGATGAGCGCTCCAGAAGAACTTGTAGCACATGGCCTCGCCCAACAAGGAAAGTACAGTGTATAGATTTGGAACCATGCTGCCCCAACAATGGTGTTTCCACACTTTGACGATGTCCACTTTCC
Organism: Zoanthus sanctaehelenae; assembly: GCA_028564885.2. Classification (NCBI taxonomy): domain Eukaryota; kingdom Metazoa; phylum Cnidaria; class Anthozoa; order Zoantharia; family Zoanthidae; genus Zoanthus; species Zoanthus sanctaehelenae. The sequence goes on from JAOTRI020091170.1 coordinate 23,431, forward strand.
TTTGCTTTAATGTCTCAAACACTTTTCTACATCTCTTGTGTGGGGAGCCTTCAGTCCATGTGACAATCCTGAGTCTGCTTGGGGGCCAGCTTGATATGTATCAAGGACTGGACCAAGCTTCTTTCCCATCTCACTCAGCTCCTGCCCAGTCTTTCTAGTAAACCACATCAAATAGGGATGGGAAGTATATAATATTGGAGATGATTCAGTGATTTGAATTACTGTAGTATATATGAACAATTGATTTCAAAAGCTGGATAAGGATGTAATAACATATGAAAGTAGAGGAGTGGAAAATTAACAAAATTACATGCTGGTTATAGACGAGACAACATTGTTGGCTAGCCATAAGGGAAACTTGTGTGGGGGAACAGAGGAGCAAGTGGGAAGAACTACTAGATAAAGTTGTATGGTGGTCAAGTAGAGAAAAGCTATGGTTAATGAAAAGATCCATTAATCAGCAGTGCTGAAAAATGGTATAAAAAAGAGGAATAAGATACAAGGAAGAAAATAGGTATAGATAATGGAACTCACTCACTGCACAGCAAATAAATTATGTATTAACTTGTACATACTAATGATGGGAGTTGTTCTTTTGAAAGATGTTTGTCATAAAATCTGTGGCCATTACATTGCAATTATTAATAATTAAAACTGTACAGTATTCTTACCAGTCTGTAATGGGGTCAGCAATTTAAGAAACATGACAGGAGCTAGATCTGCCTCACTAAACTGCTCTAGAATACCAATAGCAACTTCCTTTGCACTGCACTCCTGAAAGTGAAAAATGACCTTGATCTAGTTTATTTCCAACTGTTATCAGATTGATAGGAAAAGGAAGCTCTTTAATATATTATTCTCATATGATGAAAAGCTTTTAATTGACTGCTAAAAAAGTTATAGGGATAAAGCAATAGAGTAAGACGAAAAGATGAAAAGTTCAGAATGTCATTACATGACAATCTTTTATCATGGGCATTCTGGCCATGACACACTTCCCCTTCTGTCCATTTCACTGTGAATGTGATGTGACACTGAGTCACAGAACTGGTTAGCCCATTTGGTAAGGCGTCAGTCTGCTGTGTGGGGTTCGATTTACAGCCAGACCACCACTCAGGGTCTTAAAATAATTGAGGAGAAAGTGCTGCCTTTGCCCTAACATCTGCAAGAGGTTAGACTTTTGGGTCTTCTCGAATAAGGACATTAAACCGTAGGCAAAGGAGTAAGATCATTGTAAGGGACCTCGAGTCCTAGTGAGTCATAGAATAAGATAGAGAAGAAAAGATAACAGTTCAGAATGTTGTTACTGGACAATCCTGTATCATAGACATTCCAGCAATGACACTATTCCCTAATTGCCTCAAATTTTGGGGAGAAATGAAACTGACTTAGTTTCTTCTTTACAAAGCTATATTTTCTGTTTGGATGTGTTAAATATTACTTCTGACAGTTAAATGTTCCATTTATGAACTTATAAAGTACATATTCAGCTTGATGTTGCGACCTGTGAAGCCACCAAATGAAAGCAACTTGATTTCAGTGCTTCAAGCTCAGTGACTGTTTTGGTTGCCATGGTAAGTAGATTAAATATTATCTCTACTCCTTGGGACCTCACTAGGTTCCTAAATGTTGTAAAACAACAACAAAAAAAAGGGCAACTAAAATTGTCAGAATGGTCACCAATTTACCAACCTCCTATTTTGCCACTACATGTAGGTTGTTTTTAGATGAGTTGATATCCTTGGCAACCTTTTTAATAAGTACAGCTGCCAAAAGGCAATTTAACAAAAACTAAACTTTAGACAAAGGATTTGTTCTGCAAGCAACTAACTTTTTAGGTTTGTGTTGTCTGTCTGGCTTCCACAATTTCAAGTTAATATTATATGTGTTATACTTTAAAATGATGTTTAGTTTAAAATAGTGAAACTAGGTGAAAATGATATAAACTAGGTTATTTTTGTTTTAACTGTCAGAAAAAAACTCTTTTTCTTTCTTTTTTTCACTTATCCTTTTTATTCCCCCCCCCTATACCCTTTTCCTAACCCCCGAGGTCCCCACCTCATTACCTTTAACCTAACCCCCATATAACCCAGCTCTTACCTTTTTTCTTTTATTTCATTTTTTGGTACTCGCAAGGATTTGAACTCTCAGCCTCAGGATCTTTAGGCCTTTTTCTTAGCCACTTGACCACACAAGCAATCGTTGCTTTCCACACTATAATTCTCAATTTTATCATTTATACAGGTCCCAGGACCAATGAGAACTAATACTACCCCTAATTTGATTAGTTCAAATTATTTTCATCTAGTTTGAATTGAATTGACCTAGTTCAAATTATTTTAACCAAGTTTGAACTGAATTGACCTAGTTTAAATCATTTTCATCTAGTTTGAATTGAATTGACCTAATTTGAAATCATTTTAAACTACAACATATGCACTAGGGGCCAAATCTAAAAACTTAGGAGCCAGCTGGTTCCAAGGGATTTTTTCTTAAGTCGAGCCCTAACACAAAAAACCTCTGCCGTAAAAGTTTGAATTAAAAAATATCTGGGGTCCTGAAATGCGGCAGGTACAAAACGCAGGTCACAGGTCACAGGTCACAGGTCAGGTCACAGGGCACAGGTCACAGGGCACAGGGCACAGGTCACAGGTCACAGGTCACAGGGCACAGGGCACAGGTCACAGGGCACAGGTCACAGGGCACAGGTCACAGGGCACAGGGCACAGGGCACAGGTCACAGGGCACAGGTCACAGGGCACAGGGCACAGGGCACAGGTCACAGGGCACAGGTCACAGAAAACGCAGTAAAAACAGTTAAGACACTCCATTAGGCTTTTTTGTTCTATTTCCGGTTACGCCACAATCAGG
>JAOTRI020091171.1:0-15641 GCA_028564885.2 Zoanthus sanctaehelenae
TATATATGATATTTTTCTCTTAATTCTTTCTATGTATATCTACACACCGAACGCATTCCAAATACATTTGTCAACATTCTGAGTGTCAGTTCAGTTGTAAAAAAACTTACCTTTATTAATTTTCTACAGTGCTTGTTCTTCTTCAATTCCAATTTCCAATTTGTATCCATGTTTATCTCCATAAACAGGGAAGGCCCACCTTACTCCATTGTGGGAGCAGCCCCTCTTACTTCTGCTCTCCATCTTACTTGTGTTATTGCATCCTCCTTTTTCAAACCAACCCTCAAGATTGCTCTTGTCCTCCACTTGCATTTTCCATATCTTCATTCTCAATTCACTTTGCCCTTCACTTCAAGCTCCAATGCTTTTTCAAAACATGCTTGTTATCCCTCCATAACCCCAGCCCCCACCATTTCTCTTCATTTCCTTTTGTCATCTGAACTATCGTTTTTCTCAATTCCAACATCTCCATTCTAAAGGTTCTATTAAAATAAATATTACATTATTTTATTAATCATGAAGGAGGTTTCATACAATTTAAATCGACAACTACTGTAGGTTATTCTTGCCTATTGCTCTGACCTGAAGTTATTGCTCAAAACATCGGGTCTTTGATCAAAGAAATCTCAATTTGAGCTGTCACAAATTACTGTTACATTAATTTACTGTCATAACTTATTTTGCCATGTCCAACCTGACCTTTATATAAGCTTACCCACAAGTTGGTTTGCAGTAAAAAGTTAGTCACTTTTGGAATTTGATTGTATATGAAAAAGAGATAAATGTATGTGAGGTCATCTCTGATGTTTGGAGGTTATAACTGGCTGCACTGTAGGTGACAATCACCTGGCACGAGCCAGCTCTGTTTCATGTTAAAGGAGACATAGATTATTACAGCTCAGAAGCTTCCTTTGAATGGCAGCCTAAATTCTAAGCTTTCAACTTATCATAATGATTGCAATATAGCATTGCAAGCTTTTTACCTCATAGATTTGCATACAGTACTTTGGAAATCTTAAATTAAGCAATGTAGTAAATGACTCAGGGGGATGGTGCGGTGTGTCAAATGTTACACTTCGTATCTGTATATATGTTACAGGTCAAATTTATTTTTACTGTAGATTATTTTTTTAACCTAATTTATTTTTTTAACCTAGTTTATTTTTTTAAACCTAGTTTATTTTTTTAAAAAAAGAAAAAAAAACTTTTCTCGTTTTTTTGCATCTCACCAACCACCCCTCCCTTCTTGTTGTGTCATTCCCCTCCTATATCAAGTTACTCATAATCCCCCACTTCACTACCTCTGATGTGAAAGTTTAGAGTATGAAGTATTTAACGTTTCTTACTGTATAGATTTCCAATAACTCTTGAATGGGGAGGACAGACCTTTCAAGAGAATGTGTACTGGTTTCAGAATGAGAGTGACCCATCACTCAATTCTAATGTGTATGATGTTGCTAGCAACTTGGTACAGAAACACTTCCCTGGAGAGTTTGGAAGTGAGCGACTTGTGCAAAAAGTTGTGAATCTCATATTGAAGTACACTGCTAGAAGTGAGGGAGAAAACAGAGGTATGAATGTTCATGAGAAACATATCTTTGCTTACAGCAAAGTGACCAATAACAACTGAGAATCAAATTTAAAGAAAATTATTAATTTGAATTTACAAGTTTGATATCCTGTCTAACAACAATAAATCAATCGAAACCTAAATTTAAAATTAGAAAATGAGCAGAAATAATATGATAGAGTTGCATTAGGCACGCTTTGAAGCTGTAATTTATCCCATTTCGTTGCTTTCTAAACTTCAGTGCTCCTTAGTACATTTGGAAGTTTGTGAACATTTTCCTCGGAACCCCTGGATACAAACACTCCAATCTCAATTGGGAAAGACAAGGAGCAGTACTGTAGTTTTAAAAATATTAGATCTGGAATGGTGTAATTCAATCTATTGTTTGTATACTTATTGTACTGCTTTTTGACACAGTTTTAAATTAACAGTTTGTTCTCTAATGTGTTTGTGGTCAGAATGGGAATTTCATGGTGTTTGAGAGATAAGAAAATAGCCGCTAGAAAAGGCAATGTTAGAAACTCAAATTGTTTTGTAAAAGAAAGTCATATGTTACAACCAGTTGCCATGTGTAAAAGGTTAGATTCTTGTTCATTTAGTATTCTCCTTGATACTATTCATTAGTTAGTACTGCACTATTTAATAATTGTGCAGGTATCCGGACGTTTCGTACCCAAGACAATTCGTACCAAGACGTTTCGTACCCAAACTGCGGACGTTTCGTACCCAGTCAAGACGTTTCGTTCACACTAATAAAAGTTTTCACGAACTTAAATTGACACTAAAGATAATTTTCACGGAACTAAACTCGACACTAATAAAAGTTTTCACGAACTTAAATTGACACTAAATATAATTTTCACGGAACTAAACTTGACACTAATAAATGTTTTCACGAACTTAAATTGACACTAAATATAATTTTCACGGAACTAAACTCGACACTAATAAAAGTTTTCACGGAACTAAACTCGACACTAATAAAAGTTTTCAAGGAACTAAACTCGACATAGACTGTATTAAAACAGTCTCTTCCTTTGCCGGGAGATCGAGAATCCAATCTATGTGATTGACAGTTCCCATTGAAAAACTGACCAATGGGAATTTTCCATTTCCTGAGGAACGGAAAATTGTAGAACGGATTTGAAGTATTGAAAGGCGACAGTGTCTACCTTTAGCCACTCATCCCCATTCCTTTTCGCTCCTGTTCGCGGGTCCATTTCCTCTTCCCAGTTTCCATATGAATCTCGATCTCCCGGCGAAGGAAGAGACTGGTTTGCAGTCTATGTCGAGTTTAGTTCCTTGAAAACTTTTATTTGTGTCGAGTTTCTGTGAAAGGTTTATTAAGTGTCGAGTATAGTTCGATGAAAATTTTTATTTGTGTCAAGTTTAGTTCCGTGAAAATGTTATTAAGTGTCGGGTTTAGTTCCGTAAAAATTATATTTAGTGTCAATTTAAGTTTGATGAAAACATTTACTAGTGGGAACGAGACGTCTCGACTGAGAACAAAACGTTTGCTGATTGGGTACGAAACGTCCGTGGTTTGGGTACAAAACGTCTTGGTACGAAACGTCTTGGGTACGAAACCTCCGTTAACCATTGTACAAAATACCTTAGGGGCAATGCCAGATGTGCCTGGAATAATGCCAGCCTCAGCTGATTCTGACCCACTGCGACCTGGTGGCTTGAGTGCAGCTTGTTTTCAAGCTTCAAAAAGCATTTTCACTGGTGAAAAGCATAAAACATTTCATCGAGAAGAACTGACATTGAGTGAAGCTGAGAGGGCAGTGAAGGCAAGAACAGAACAAAATGCGGCCATCATGCAGAAGAGAAGAACAACATTGGAGGCAAAAAGGAATTCTGAAAAGAACAAAATGACAGAACAGCAGGTTATTTACCAGAAGAAATTTGGTTTTTAGTTTGGACGTGATGTCTAGTTGTTGATCCATATGTACAGTATATTGGTTGAGAAAGTATCAAGTGAGGAGTTCATTTCCTTACAATTGAAACAGAGTCATTTCCTTTGTATAATTGATCTGTACTTTATAAATGGCTCTACTCTAGTTGGCAAAGATAGCTTATTTGAAGACATAGATATCTATAATAATGTCATTGTGGGGAATTTCCTTGATAAGTGGGCAGGGATATGTGCTTGATTGACCGTTTGAGGGCTGAAATGCTACTGTAATGCATAACTTTTAGGATCACTGTGAGTTTCTAACTCACAGCTTACATTGTCAGATTTGTTGTTTTGAGAAAAAAAAAGACTATTACAATAAAACAATTGGCACATAACATTTATAAACAAAACGTTTTAAATAAAAATGGGGTTTCAAGTTGGGGTCTCAATCTATTTATGAATATCTTTAATATTTTTCAAAACTGTATGTACCTTTACCCTTAGGGTTTTCTTCCTAAACAATATGCATAACATCAACTGTATTATCAGGTGAACTTAAACATAGTATCATTCTAAATGTATTATCAACTTACTCATGATATTGAGTTATAAAAGTGAGCAAATAGAGTAAAAGGTACTTCTTTCCCATTGTTTAACCAATACTGTTCCTCTATATCAAATAATTATAAGTGGTAATGAGGTAAGTGAGCAAGCAAAGCTTAGCAAATAGAATATTTCACGGCATGCCAAGTGATAATTGTGTTTATTCATCTCTATCTGACTCCAAGGGTTTATCTCCGGGTACTCTGGTTTTCCTTCCTCCTTGATACTGTGTTCCCTGGTCACGCATGGTCCGTATAGCGGCAGCCTGGGGCGCCTTTATATGCTTTCTGTCCGACCTCGTTGAGCTGCGCTGCCTCTGTACTTTGTACTATTATCATTTTTATTATTACTATTATTATTATTGTTATTATTATTATTATTATCTTATTTAACAGGGAAAAGTTTCATCTGCTCACAACTCTAGTCCACCCAGTTTACACACTACTAAGGCTCAGCGAAGTTCTCCTGATGAAAAACTTATCCGTAAAGACAAGAAGATTCGACTATCCACTGTAGATGGAAAACAAGTTATGCTAACTCTTGGCATTGATACAACATTCAGCCAGCTTCAGGAATCCATAGAAAGAGAGCTTGGTATTCCTGCTGGGCAGCAAAAAGTTAGACATGGCTTCCCACCCAAAGAGTTGCACCCCCCTGAGAGTGGCAAGGAGAATGAACCCGTTCCATTAGAACATGGTGAAAAAGTAGTGGTGGAAAAATTGTCTCTTCCCAAATCTGTACCACTGCAAGATGTAAATATGGAAGGTGATGTTAGTGAAGAAGGTGTTCTTCCATCACCACGAATGGCTTGGACAGATAGTGGTGATGTTGCTAAGGTTTCGAGTCCAGCAGAGCAGCAGCAGGGTTAGTTGATCTAATTACCAATTGTAGCGTCCAGTTACTTAACAGCACTTACCATCTTTAAATATAGATTGTCTTGTTTTGAATTCGTTTTCAAATACAAAGTTTCTTTATACATGGAACACACAGAACGATTCCTAAACGTTTTTCTTTCGTACAATTATTCTGTGTAACTTCTTGCTTAAATAACCCAAATTATATTAATAGTTAGCAGTTTTATATCTTGTATATGCTTCTATTGTTTCTTCTTCAAAAGAACAATTGCTAGAGCTAGTTTTGTTCATTTTTCAAAATTTTGAATTCTTTGCTGTTCGTTATTTTAAAACTAAATTCCTGAAAAAACATTTCCAGAATTTTAATTAGGTGTTCTTAATGTGGGAAAAATTTAACCATGGCTTGCGCCACATTCGACATGGTCTGGTGCCGCAGTGGTCAGGTGCTGCAGTGTTTTGGTGCTGCAGTGGTCTGATGTCAAAGTGGTTTGGTGTCAGTACTCTGGTGCTGCAGTGGTCTGGTGCTGCAGTGGTCTGGTGCTGCAGTGGTTTGGTGCTGCAGTGGTCCGGTGCTGCAGTCGTCTGGTGCCATAGTGGTCAGGTGCTGCAGTGCTTTGGTGCCATAGTGGTCTGGTGCTGCAGTAGTCTGGTGCTGCAGTGGTTTGGTGCTGCTGTGGTCTGGTGCTGCTGTGGTCTGGTGCTGCAGTGGTCTGGTGCAGCGGTGGTCTGGTATGGCAGTGGACTGGATATGCAACCGAACAGTTCCATGGTATGTCGGCATGTCATTGAGGTTTGTTTTTCATAGGAAATGATCAAAATGCTCAGCTGGCAGCTGCCCTGGTTAGTGCATTAGCAGGGACTCTAGCTGGAGGGGACATGTTGACAGCACATCAGAAAACTCCAGAGGTGTTTGAAAAGGGAGGAAAGTACTACAACAAAGTACAGCGTGACCTTGGACCTCTTGTTCCTGATCAACACTGTACTATTCCATTATTTCCAGGACGAGTATGTATTTATAAGTATTATTATAATGATATGGTTACTAGTAAAACACCGGAAACTATACCACTGATATTTTCCATATTTCACTGGAGTGAAATATCAAAAAGTTATTTACCAAATGTCCCGGATGTGCGTACGCGTCAGTATTTTCCCGCGCTTGTCGTCGCTTGCGTTGCAAAACATGGTAAACAGAGAAGACGCTAGAGCTTTTGTTGATATGTCTGATAAGGATGTGGCACGATTCTGCCAAGAAAATGAAAACAAAAACACAAGATATTGAAGTTATTCTTTCTTAAGAAATTGAAGTTGTTAAGCTAAAATTTTTCTGAAATTTGAGACATTGTGCAAGAATTCAATAAACATTTTCTTCTTTAGTTTGTCGTAGTTTATAACTATATGATAAAAAGAACATTACACAGTAGCTTGAAGATATGAAATTTATTTTCTCGTGTTGAAAACAAGATTTGACTCGCTTGTGGTGCTCGCTCGTAAAATTGTTTTTTCACCACTCGAAAATAAATTTCATATCTTCGTGCCACTGTGTAATATCCTTTATTTATTATGGCACGGGTCGCTTGCAAACAACTTCGCATCTTTTGCCTTGATATCCTTTAAGTTGCATGGACATTATTTTTACGGTATATTGTTTTCTTACATTTTCTCCAAACGAACTTCTCAGCTAATCGCTAACTGAGCGAAGTTCGCCATGGCGAAGTGCCCGAACAGAAAGAAGAGTTCGGCTTATTCAAACCGTTTTTTCCCTTATATCAGAAAACATGAAGCCAGCGAAAACAAAACTTGAACACTGTTATTAAAATCCGAAAAATTTTGACAAAAACAAATGATGTCTTTGATAAACAATAATTTTTCAACTGTTATTCACAAAATCGCTCAAATTTCGATTTTGCGACAGTGTAGATCTTTTTCAAGATTTTTGATTTTGTTTTGTCGGACTCAGATGTCTTACCTTTATATTCTCCCTTTAAACAGTATTGAATAGAAAACAATATCACTCGTCCATAATATTATACTATCTGTTGCTTATTATTTACTTTTTCTTTAGGCGAAGTAATTCCTATTCATTACTTTTAAATGTAGGACGATAAAGAGCCAAGACTTCAGCCCAAAACGGATTTTAGCGACATTTCTGAACCAAATTACCGTAGTATATTACACCTCGGTTCACAGTTGCTTAAAGAAGAAAAACACTTTCTTCTCTATAAATCCATTAGGCAATGAAAATAATCATTGGTTGTTTTTATATAAATAGACAAGTTAGCAGATATTTTATGCAAAGTAGTAGTAGCTGTTGGGTAGAAGCAAAATTTGAAGTTGACGTGCAATAATAATTTAGAAAATCCATTTACAAACTGCAGATGCTCAAAACAATCCTCTTTATTCTGAGCTGTCTTAAATCTTTTGTAGGTTTTTGCTTACAATGCTGAAAAAGACCGTCTGGAGTTGTGTTTAGGACAGACTCATATGCCAATACTACCTGGTCTGAACATTCCAAAAGTTGGTGAAAGCACACCGCCTCAGGCCTCATTGGGCCAAATGGGTCTGTTAGACAACCAGGTTCCCGGTCTTTCAGTCTTCAGTGAGCACAGCTTTAGTGGTGCTATCATGCATAGGGATTCATCACAAGGCCGGGTAGCGTTCTCAGGCCAGGGTAGATCCCTGGTATCTCCCTCTACAAACGCAGTATCTGGTCAGGTATGGAGTCTCATTATTTAATTACACTGAATTGCATTTACCTTCCAGAATCATTTTCATTATCATCTACATTTATGGTTATCATAATCATTAAAATCGTCATTATCATAATTTTCATCATTACTATTATCATTATCGTGATCGTTGTCGTCATCATTATCATTATCATCATCATCATCATCATCATCATCATCGTCATTATCATCATCATTATCATCATCATCATCATCATTTTCATCACCATCATCATAAATATCACCATTACCATCATCATCATCATCATCATCATTACCATCATCATCGTTACCATCATCATCGTTACCATCATCATCATCATCATCATCATCATCATTATCATCATCGTCATCGTCATTATCATCATCATCATCATCATTATCATCATCATCATTTTCATCACCATCATCATAAATATAACCATTACCATCATCATCATCATCATCATCATCATCATCATCATCATCATCATCATCATTATCATCATCATTACCATCATCATCGTTACCATAATCATCATAATTTTTATCATCGTTATCATTATCATCATCATTATCATCATCATCATTACCATCATCATCATAATTATCATCATCATCATAATTATTATCATCATCATCATTACCATCATCATCATCATTATCGTTATCATCATTATCATCATCATCATCATCATCATTATCATCATTATCATTATCATCACCATCATCATCATTATCATTATCATAATCATTATTATCATCGTTATCATTATCATCATCATCATTATCATCATCATCATCATCATCATCATTACCATCATCATAATCATCATCATCATCATCATAATTATTATCATCATCATCATTACCATCGTCATCATCATTATCATTATCATCACCATCATCACCATCATCATCATCATTATCATTATCATCACCATCATCATCATCATTATCGTTATCATCATCATCATCATCGTTCTCATTATCATCACCATCATTACCAGCATCATTATCACCACCATCATCATCATCATCATTATCATCGTTATCATCATGTGAGCTCCAACTATCTTAATTCTTTTTTGGCCTTCTAAATGGTTTCTTATGGCCCTCAAACGTAGAAGCAAGGCAAACTTTATGTTCGTAGCTCGTCTTAAAACTCTTCCTAGAACATAAATTTTCTAGCTGCGAATTTGGGGACCTACTAATTAGCTCTTATTAACCGAGAGGGAAGTTTGTATGGGAGAATCTTGACCGAGGTCGCCAGTACAGACCGAAGACTGAGGTCTGTACCAGCGACCGAGGTCAAGATTCTCTCTTACAGACTGACCAAGTTCGGTTAATAAGATGTTTATTATATGGCCAAACAAGAAAGCAAAGGAACAAAAACAGCTCGGAAGAGCTACGACAAGATCGGTCTAGATGCCGGTCTAGATGGGAAAATCTAGACCGCGGTTTAGCCAATCAAATTCTTGAATTTGTTTGTTTCCAGTCCTTTTGAGACATCGCTATTTAATAATAAACTTAATAACGGTTATTAATCTTATTCGCTATCGAATATAGGTTCTGAGTCATAATCTCCAAACTAGTGAAGGAAAGAGTGCTTTGACTAAGCCGCCAGCAGTCCAAGCTCAGCCTGATGCTAAAGAAGGAAATGAATTAGTTGCTGAGTCCAAGGATATTAAAACAACTATCACAGATCTCGAAAATTCGAATACTAAAGCAAAAAATACTTTACAGATGGAAGTGCTTGATATTGAAATGAAGAGTCCAGAAAATGATTTTCCTAAAAGCTCGGTTGACCCCGAGGCAGATGCGCCATCAGCAGCAGTTATGGAAAACGAACAGATTGATACCGAAGGAAATCACGACATAGATACTGAGAAAGGAGCAATAAAGGAATGTCCTTCTGTTTGCGAGGAAGAAAAAATGGACACAGAAACTAGCATACCAGAAGGAACTGCAGCTCAGATGTCAGATCCGAATCCAGAAAATGTATTTAGTATAAAAAACAATCAGGTCAATACAGAAGAACTCGCTCTTTTTCGGGATCATGAGATAACTTCCTCTAAACAGAATGAAGACAGCACTTCTCTTTCATCTGATCACAAAGAAAATGCTGCTGAAACACAGCAAGGACAGTTTAAAGAAGCAATCAACAAGGAAAATGAAATATCTTCAACTGATGATTCCGGAACTGCCGTTGCTATTGATTTAGAAGATGTCTAAAATGCTACCGCATCTTTCTTTGTGAATCAAGACAACGCATTAACGTCGTTAAAAGATATCTGGAAAAGAATCATTTGAATTTCGTCTCAAAGTCAAGATGGATCACCCTCGCATAAGCATTTTTAGGAATTAAATTAGTTGGAAACAAAAACATTATTAAGGAATTAGATCCGTTGGAAACAAAAGCATTTTTAGTTTAGGGATTAGAACAATTAGTAACAATAGCATTTTTAGGAATCAATTGAAAACAAACGACGTATGCATTGGTGAAAAACTATATGAAGATATTTTAGAATCACTGTGTCTTGATAATCTAGTTTATCCTAATTTACAATGACAAAATGCATTTCGAATGCATTTTTGTTTTTTCAGACTCGAAAATGAGTACTGAACATTGTGTATACTTGGATAGCATTCCAATAGCGCATGTCACCAGCTCGGTGGAAGATATTTTAGATTGTAAAGTAAAGGAAGTTGGCAGAAAATAACGGCTAGCAGATTGATTTGCTGACGCAGATACTGTACATTAACCAAGCGACCATGATTGAGTGATTACCAACCAAATAACTTTTACTTTGGTAAAACTAAACACAGACTTCATGATTGAAAAACGGAACACTTTACGATCTATTTTCAGCTATTGCTCATCACATTACTTCAAAGTGTCGTAATATCAAGTGGGATTACTTCCAAATTTTAGCTTCGGGTAGTAATGACCTGCATTTGAAGCTTGCCATAAGTGTCCTCATCAATTGGTAGTTAAAAATCTTCTTTTCTAATTTGATTATGATAATTATGATAATTATCTTTTCTGTTTACTACCTGATTTGTTACTTATTCACTGGTTACCAATCTCGCTCGTCCTGTTTTAAATATAAACTGATCTGTTTTCAAACAACAAGAAACCTCGCGTAAGTATTCAGTAACTTGACGAGCTGCAACATAGGGGGTTGGTTTAATTTGTTTTCTACACAATTATCAAGTCAATTTAGAATAGGCTTTTTGACACCCGCGAGCCTTTATATTACTAATAAATGAGTTAAATGGCTATGTTACTTAAGTATTTAAAACGTTGGATTGTAGTGGTTAAGAGTGGTGTATTAACCTTGACACATGATAAGACTGGGATAAAGGTAAAAAGAATAAATTTTTAAGAATTTGGCAATTCAACTCAAACCTTCAATACTTTCAATACGTTAAGCGAAATAGTTTTATAACTATTGCTTCTTGTTGAAAAAATAAAATATAAACAAGGATGTGGATGTTGAGATTAATTAATGAATGCTCTTTTTGTTGGCAAACTTATAATAGTTAGAAATTGAGAGTAGGAATTTTGAAAAATATTGAAACCTCACCAGTCACACTCGGGAAAAATGTTTTGCTAGAAGATAATAACGCACACCTACAATCCTGGACAAAATGGTTGGGACACCTTTTCAATTTTGGTTTAAAAAGCACAACACCTCTACCCCGTCTCCCCCCGTTCAATGTTGCAAAATACTAATATCAGTAAACATATACCGATTGGCAAAAAGTTCTTTCAACATTGTAGAGGGGGGCAGGGGGGAACCAAATTACTTAAGAAACTGGTTGAGCCGAAAATTATGTTACGAATTGAAACCCTGTATAAAGCGCGCGAAAATGATCAACTGTACCAAATCTTTTTGTCCAGGATTGTAGCTTCGACTTGATTTTTGAATGAGAAACATTTTCTTAATTTCTCAGACATAGGAGATTTACAACAAGTCAGCCCTTAGAGATTTGATACTATAGTCATATCCCCCGCATGTCTTCATCGCATAAAAACATATCTTGAATTTTAATAAATATTTTTTTAATTTTAATTTTATTCTTCCTAGCCAGAGGCTAATGTTTAAACGCTCGACGGCTTAGTCCCATGTTCAGTACTAGTTCTTGCACATGGTAAAAATATTTCTCACTGAATAACACAAGCTAAAACACTTTTTCTGTCGGCCTCATTGACTTTAGCAGCCATTTTCGGAGGGCTATAAGAATATCTAAATACTATAGCACTGTTTCTCTTTCACAGACGAGGAGGAATTGCTCAACATTATGTCTATGATTGTTAAGAAACAGTTTATCTTTTTCCTCCTCAAAACATCGTAACAAGCACAGAAACCCCGCGGCGAGGAAACAAGTTGCACCCGCTAAGTAAAATGCTGGAGTGAATGTTTCGTACACATCTGCTATCCAACCTGCAAAAGTTAAACGGAAAGCAATTTTGAATCTCCTGTAAAAACATAATTTAAAGATAATTTATAGATAAGCTAAAAAAAGGTCCAACAATTACTAGTGTAACTTGGTTCGGCAGGGACAACGCAACAGCTACAGGGTAGACGCAGGGGCCATGTCCACCCCACTTTATTCAGGATTTTAATTTCTTAGATTAATGATGCAACTGTTCTTTTCACCTAAGATCCATTGCTTTATCAGACTACCAGGGAAATACATCCTTTAACACTGTAAAAGACTAAAAAACGAAAAACTTTACTGGGGTGCCCAACATGGGAACGCATCCGGGAGACGCTGAACACAGTGTGCTCTGTCTCCCCACTTTAAAAACGTTGCGCGGCCCTTGTTGAAAATGAATAATTGATTCAAAACTAAAAAACTTTATACATTGAAGATGTTTTATTGAATTTCACTATTTTTCCATTCTTTTTAGTATTTCTTTTATCTCCTTTACATACTTTATATTTAAGTAAGTACTGCGGATTTCGAATTCAAACCGTTATGTTGTTTTTCAACCTTTCTTATGTAAAATTACATGTAATCGCAAAAGCTGCAGACTATCTGAAAGTACACTGCTCTAAGTAGGGAACAAAGATATCTATTTGTGTAATAACTGTTTATTTAAAATTATGTTGCTTTCGTGTATTGGATAATGAAACATAATTTTTGTTTCGAGGAATGAAAATATGCGCCACGCGTTTTATTTTGGAGACCTTAATGATGGTAGCGCCAACGATTACGGCAAAGTACTATTAACACTTATCGAGCGAGGGACTGAATGGTATGGTTTGTGGTCACGAGACCGTCTCGTTTCCCGAGGCATTGTCAAGGGACCATAAAACATACTGCTTTTCTTTGGTTAAGTTTAACAGGTGTTTTGTTATATATCAACTACCAAAGAAGAACAAAAAGCAGCTCTTAAATATTTTTTGTTATCTAAACTTGTGTTTTGTAATAGAAAAATAACTAGCGGTAAGATAGTTTGAGCTGCGTCGGTGTTTCTAAAAAAACAATTTGGTAATAAGACTGTAAATTCTACACCGTAAAAAAGAAATACTGACGTTTCGTACGTTAGTCCTTCGTTGGACAAGCATTTAGCGCGTGGTTGGTGCATGGAAAACAGCGACTGACCCACGTGTCAGTCACGTACAGGTATCAAAAAATAACATTGGAATGCACAGTTTTATCGCTAAGACTACAAAGTGAAAGGTTATTGTTTAGGGCCTGATTACTTGACCAGTTTCAGCCCAGGCTGAAATTTCCAGCCCGGTTGCCTCAAACCTTAAATTTTGATCATGTAATCGCAATTGTTTGAAACGAGGCATTGCTTGAGAGGACCGGGCTGGAGTTTCAGCCCGGCTAGCCAAACCAGAATTTTAGCCCGGGCTGAAACTCGTTATATAATCCGGGCCCCTTTGATTCAGTTGTCAGACTAGGTGGACATCAAAAACTTGGAGCTGTCGTCGTTTACGTCCCGTCGGCGTCCTCGTTGATTAAGGTTGCTAAGAAATGTGAAACACCGTAAGATTTCTTGTGTTTTATATTCTGTTGCTAAGTTTATGTCGATTTGTGGTGAAGTCTTTTCTTAAGACATTTTATAATACTCTAAGACTCAACCGGAGTTTTGTTCTTTAATTTTGGCCAATTTGAGCCTCGTTCTCATAAAATTGTGTGTCTGTTATATTAACGTATCGGTACTAAACATTTGCCAATTTTAGTGCAAATAAAATTATGTAAATAAATAGATCATGAGAAACGGTCGAGCAGCGACCAGAAACTTAACGAATATTCCAAAATTGCACAACACGCCCTCGGACATAATTAGAGAATGAAAAGATTTTCATACATGCCTCAAAGAGATGTTTCTTAAAAACGCAGGGAACAATCACATTTCAATCCCAGCCACATATAAATGCTTTTGTCATAAAGATAACATTAAGTCATCTTATTAAATAGACACGAGTGTTTTACTGGAAAATATGCTACTCGTAAAATTCATAAAAACTTCATCCGGGATCCGAGTGGTTTTCCATAATCTCGATGGCGTAATTTCGGTAACTTTCCTCTGAAAAGTTAACACTCGTGTCTATATAATAAAACGAACATCACACGGCGGCTTGAAGATATGAATTTTATTTTCTCGTGGCAAAAACAATGTTTTACGCGAACGAGTGCGAAAATAAAATTCGTATCTTCGCGCCACCGTGTATAAATATCCTCAATGAAAGTATATAGAAGTTTTTTTTCTAATATCTGTTCCACTGAAGAAGATCAAGATCTTCGCTCGGAACGTTTTTGAGATTTATGTTTTATAGTCGGAGACAACCCCTTTTTCTAAAAATATTTTATCATAAAGTATAAAACAGGAAATTTACCAGAAACAGGCGGTCCTGTACCAACAGCCACAGAAACACATGCCATCAAAATTCCAAGCGAAGATGTTGTCTTTTGGGGGCATTTGAAGACGCTTAAAGTCACAATATTTAATGAAGTCATGAAAAATCCATCGATTAAACCAAAGACAATTGAAAACATTACTAGAAGCTCGTACGTTTTCAACATTGGTAAGAGGGTATAAATAACTCCTGACAGCAAACAGGTAACTTGAAACACAACGGCCGGTTTCACTCCTTGCAACTGACACAACATACCACTTGCTGGACGAGAAATTGCTGTTCCCAGGCCTAGAAAGAGATATAGATTGGCAGACCCCTGGCTGGAGATTCCCTGGTCCTGAGCGAACTGTGCCTGGACAAAGAACAGAATCTTCAGAAACACTTCATTTAACTAAAGGGTTTAATATATTTTTTAAACATTTTTCTCTCATTGTTACTTTACCAACACAAACATGGCAAAAACAAAAAGATTCATAATAAATTAAATGAATATCATTTACAAAAACGAATTGTTCTTCCAACACGAACAGCTAAGTAAACTAGGTATGTAAAGCCTTTGTTTCGTCTTACTATTTATAGAGGGTAACACTACATAGTGCAATACACTAACAAACTTGTGGCCCTCATTTAAAAACTATTAATTACAACCATCAATCACAGTCTCAAAAATAGGAAATTGTTACCACAAATGTGCTATCACCTCTTTCTTATAGCGAGGACACAATAAATCACAATATCTAATGGCCCCAGTGTGTTTTGAACTTTTTGGTTTTAACGTGTTCATAAGATGATTAAGTATTTGTGACGATAGTGCATTGTTTTTAAACACAAAATCTTTATAGTAGTTTACTGTTAAACCTTTTATACGCAAACGAGCACTTAGCAATTATTGTTTCCTTATAAAATGGAATTCAATTGAGCAGTTTGACGAAAAAAGCGCGTGCTGTTTTTGGATGTTGTCCTTACTGCAAAGTTGTAACCAGGAAGCATTCACATAATTTAAAAGCGATCTGATAGTTGCATTGTAATACTGAATACTCTACTTATATGTTGACAAATGTAATTGGAATGCGTTCGGTGTGTAGATATATATAGAAAGAAATAAGAGAAAAATATCATATA
>JAOTRI020091182.1:0-15635 GCA_028564885.2 Zoanthus sanctaehelenae
TCTTGCGCATGTGCGATGTGTTATTGCGTCCGCTGAAAAGAAACAGTACATGAAAATCGAGAGAAATCAAATCTCCTTCTGCAAGATTAGATATGCTCTCCGTTCGCTACGCTCACTCCGAGCAATTATTAGAGAAGTCTTGATGTTAAGAAATAATTTATTTAATAACTTAAGTTTATAATAGTTATTGATAAAACTGCTTTCAATGTTTAGGTTTGGAAAAGAACAGGTGCATGGTTTTTTCAAGCAATTCCGAAATATTCTCTTCCACCTCGAAGAGAGAGGAATGGAAAGGTATAGTTTGTTCTTCTTGCTCTGAGTTGAACTGCAACAGAAATAATTTTCTTCATCATCATTGTCATCATCATCAACATCAATATCATCATCAACATCATGATCATGATCATCACCATCCTCATCATCATCATCATCATCACCACCATCATCATCATCATCAATATATCATCATCATCGTCATCACCATCATCATCATCATCATCAACATCAATATCATCATCATCATCAACATCATCATCATCAATCCAGTTTTGATCCGGTTTTATCCCTGTAAACGAGGGTGGCTGAATTTACCACTCTGCCAGCAATCTCTCCCACTCCCAATCTCCATCTCGGTCAATTCATTGCATCCTCCTTTTTCAAACCAACACTCCTAGTCTCCTTCTCCACCTGTGATCTCCATGTCTTCCTCGGTCCTCCTTGCCTCCTCGTTTCCTTCACTTCAAACTTCAATGCCTTCCTCAAAACATGGTCGTCATCCCTTCTTAACACATACCCGTACCATCTCACTCCATTCGCCTTTGCCATCTGAACCACTGTTTCCTTCAGTTTTTCATATGCCAAGCTAGCTTTCACAGTATTGTGTGTTGTATTTTTTGTTGTGTGTTGTGTACAGAGTGTTTGGTGTGCTTTAAGGGCTTTAAAGCGTGGTAATGTGAGTAAAAAAATCTCCCATTTTATTGTGTAACATTGCTGCGAAATAGGTTGAAAAGCAATGCTGCATGTTTTTCTACTTGCATACAAAAGTAATTTTAGAATATAAACCTTGAGTTCTCAGCTGGTTTTAGATATTTTATTTACAAGATCTCGGCTGTCAAGCTGCAGCCTTCGACAGGTATAAGGCATACAATATAGATATTATAAATACGGTAATATAGATATTATAAATACGGTAATATAGATATTATAAATACGGTAATATAGATATTATAAATATGGTAATATAGATATTATAAATACGGTATACCTATTTCAAGCAAACAAAGGATGGAAGTGTGGCCTATAATTGTATACAATATTACAAGCATAAGATTACAATATCTTAGATAAAGCAAAAAACAGAAATGTGGTGATAAGAGATAATTCATCATCATTCAACAAAGTCGATATTGAACTGGTGAATGTAAATAAAATATTTAAAACCAGAGAATGTTTATTTTTTAAAATTATGATTAATCCTGGCTATGCATTGAACATCTTTAAAATAAAATACATACTTGTATAAAACAGTCTGTCTTTTGGCATCAATATAATTATATATTCCAAAAAAGCTAGTTATAAATATTATTTTATTCATAAAAACCTTCTGTTGATAAATTCATCTTCATGGTCTTCATTGTCATGTGTTAAACATATTTTCAATGATTGCATGGGATAGATGAGTTTATTAATGGCTATTGCTTGATGTGCACCTTGAGGTGGAGAAATTAATTCTTTGTGAAATAGACAGTGAAGGGGCTGAAATTCCTCATTTCATTTGCATGCTCTGTTTAACCCTTTCATTCCCAATCATTTATTAATTCTAAGTTTCTCCTTACATACCAAATACAAGGAAAGGCATTTGGTAATGAAAAAAATAAGAATGGATCAAACAAAGCAAACTAGTCTACTGAAGATTAAAAATGAAATTCTCTTAAGCTTGTTAAATGAAAAGCATGGCTTCAAGTTGGGAGAACTTAATAACTCACCTGGGAGTGAAATGGTTAATTTATCAACCCAATTACGTACATAGGCAACAGCTTTGTATGTCAATTTAGTGGCCAAAATCTTTGGCTGCTTCTTTTAGTAAAAGCCCTGAAGCTATTTCCTGTTGTTTTCGGTGAGCAATTACTTTTTACTGGGCTGCTTGGTCTCGTATTTTTGTGTTTTGCCATCTACACAAAGTATGTATCCCTCAGTTCTTTGCACTGCCAGCTAAACTCACAAGAATATTTTCTTGTGCTATTGTGTAAACATGTTAGCATAATTTGTTAGAATTAGATTATTTGTAAAAGACAAAACTTATTTAAAAACTATAATTTACTTTCTTTTTTGTTTTGTTTGTTTAAAAAAAACTTGTTTAAAAACTATTTAATATATTCTTTTTTGAAAGAACTTGAATTCGCTTATCTTCGGGTTAAAATGTGAAACATACAGTAATAGGGTTAGGGTTATGGAGAAGAGAATTGTGGAACAAAAGGTAGCCCAGTGAATGCTTCTAGAGTGTCTTGTTTTAATTTAAATTCTTTGCTATTGCAATAAATGTAATTCCATCATAGTTCATCCATGAAAATTAAATTAAACTTTGGTGTCTGCCAATTGAAGGAAAGCAGCTTTACCAGTGGTTCAAGTTTCCGTGGTACTGGTACGTGGATGGGATATTCATCATCAAAAGGTGAGTGCCAAGTACAGTATACTGAAGTTGCACAGGTGTGTAGCTAATTTTAAACCGCAATAATCGGCACTACAGTATGGCCATGTTTGGATGTGGTTGGTGCAGGAATTAAAGATCTCTCTTTTTCAACCACACCTGGTTCCTAATTCCATCCAAGCCTTGCTGAGAACGGCATAATATTTGTGCAATCATCTTTTCCACCTATTAAGTGATATTCTTCCAGGCTAAGTGAATGAGTACTAGCATTTAATATAATTTGTGACTAATAAGTGTTGTGGCCTGTCCTGCTTAAAACTACAGAAACTGGAGATAAGTGCCAGCTTGACGGGCCACTAGATTTACAGAATTTGGCCTTTAGCTTTTAAGCCCTATTGGTAGTGTAGCCTAAATCTACCCTAGACCTAACATGATAATACCACGAGCCTGAGTTCTAACAGCAACGGTCAACTATTTTGGTCTTTTTAGATCTCATAGTATCTGGCAAAGGTAGCAAAAACGTTTAATAGGGTACCAAAAAGTAAAATGCACTGTCTGTGGGAGAAATGCTATAATATAAAGATCATTATTATATAGCAAGTTTCAAAGTTCATTTATTCCAGAATCTGATTGGTTAAAAATATGTCATGTGAAAGCCAAGAAATCTGACTGTTTACCACAAAATCGTGTTTGTCAGGTTTGAACCAGTTTGAGCAGGGGCTAGTTAATGCTGGCATTAACCACCGGGGGTTATTAATTTTGGAAATCATGAAAGTTACATCACATCACCTGACACATGACCTTTTTATCTTCATTTTCATTTTCCACAAAAAATGGCTACAAAAACGGCAAGGTTTTCTTCATCTACAATCTATTAAAATTTGCTGTTATACCATTGTACAGACATTCACAGTGATATCATTGTACAATTTTTACTGTTAGCTTAATGTTGACTATTAATTACAAATTAAAAGTTTGTCTCACTGAGTTCTGGCTACGTTTTTGTTGTGAATTTTCACTTTTCGTTTCCTTTGAAACTTGCAATATAATAAAACACTTATTGACTGATCTCCTTGGGAAACATCATGTTTTGTGGATCCTCGACCATCATGTTTCCCTTGGCTATGCCTTCAGAAACATTGGTGGTCTGGGTTCACAAAACATGATGTTTCCCTTGGGACCAGTCATTAAGTTTTAATTGTCAGCAAGTACTGTACTGTAGATAGCTCAAACTGAAACGTGCTACATATATACTGTATATATAACTTAGTGATCTTGAAACCTTGATAATGACCTCACCATAGAATGTACTAGAATAAAGTTCTAGACAAAAGCCTTTTATTCTATCTTACAGTACTTATAGTTTAGCTACAACATTGCAACATGTATGGATACAGTAAATATTGCCTGTATTTGTCAAAGCTCAAAAGAATTGTATTGCTACAGCTGTAATAGCCAGAGGGCAAATAAGAGTTGGTCAGACTGTTTTCATTGTTGTATGCCAGTTTGGTGTAAAGAGCTGCTAGGTTAAAATGCTAATGGTAGCTGTGGATATTTGATATCAGTTTTAATGTACTTGTAATTGAGTTGGATTTACCAGCTTCCCTGATGAAAATAATTATGTATTCAAGTGGAAATGCTGTATCTCTGTAGAAATATAACTGTAATTCGTTTCTTACTCATTGCTGCGTTTTAATAATCACCCACTTTTTCAGAAAATGTGAATATTAGTGTAAATGGCCCAGAAGTCTCAGATGGTGAGTCTGAGGAGGAAGATTCTGGCAGTTCCTCAGATGAAATGTATTTGAGTCGAAGTACAAGGTCAAGTAAGAAGATTAAAACTAATGAACAAGGATCCTTTCTTGATGACATTTACCAGGATAAATCCAATTCTATAAGTCCTACGTCTTCATTGCTCCGAAGTATGGCTCCCCCTGATTATGATAACTTCCGAGGTCGCTCCTCAGCTGTAGTTTCCAAGAAGAAAGACTCAGAAACCCATGAAAATGGTGTAGGTGCTTTTATTAATATTCCTGGTATTGAGCGGTCTGGAAGTCCTGTGTCATTGGACTCTGTTGATGGTAAATATAATGGTATTATACATGTTTGTTAATGAGTAATTCGGATTGCTTACAATGTGATTTGAGCATAACATTTGTGGTTTGTACAAATCATAATTTGAATTATTTTGATCACTAGTACTGGTTGAACGAGAACGATCAGTGAGAACGAGAACGAGAACCTTTATTTACATTCTTTTTATATATGTTACATTAACAATTTTCATTAATAATGAATAATTTAGATATACACATTTTTTGTTTAAATGAAATGAGTAAGTTATATATTAGATATATATTTTAGTTTGAATGCCTAGCCACTGAGTTAACCGTTAGGTTTTCGTGTCAGTGGCCATTTGGCTCCACCGTGGTAAGTGGAAACCGTCACACAAGTATAGATATGCCTCCGAGAGCCCTACAGCTTAACATCGTTTTACGAAAGTTCGAGTAAAGGAATAACATCGCCTCAAGGGCTCAATTATTCTAAAACTCGGCCGTGAATCGAGTCCCAGACTCCTGCACGTTTGACTGACATTTTATCATACAGGCAAACAATGTAAAAGCGATTTATGTTTTGGTTTAACTCAAAAATAAAAGCAACGTTTGCTGTTTAAACTTTTAAATAAAAAAGGCGTTAAATAAATATTGAATGACCATACAACCTTAAGGTTCTCACTAACCTTCGGCAGAACTGGTTTGTGGATGTATAATAAATAACTAAACAAAAAACTGCCATTCTAAACAAAGGATGCCCGTAACCGACTGACCGTTTAATCCCTTTGCTTTCAAGGCTATGACGTCAAGTTCACAAACACAAGTGGGGTGGAGTCGTTGTCACTTCGGTTGCCAAGGTCCTTGGACTCGTTTACAATTTGCTTCTGGATCCAACCTCTTGCCACAGAGCGCCCCAATGCAACAGTGCTGTCTTACGTCAGATTGAAGCCATTCGCTGTTATCTTCGCTATATCAATTTACCGAACGCATGGAGATATTGAACTTATGATCAATGAAGAAATAAGGTACCACGATAAGTGTTTTAATAATTATTCCATATCAGTTTTTGACATTAATTTGATTATACTATATAGCAAGTTTAAAATGTGTATATTTTAACAATAGTTCTATCATTTGTATATTTTACAATTATTAATCTTTGCTACTGAATATCTTTAATAATACAGATAGATACCCACACGTTTATATAGAAGTTTTTTTTTAACAAAGAAAATACTCGTATTGTTTTCCAGCTTGTTGAAGCTCAGCCTAAGCTGTGAATTAGATAAACACTCAAGGGATTTAAAAACATTCGATTAATGTTGAAAATACACTCTTTTTTTAATAAGAACTTTTTTTATAATTTGATAAAAACATGAAAAGGTGAAGGACATTTATTTATGATGAAATAATTCATAGTGTTATTGAAAAATTTGCTTGGGCTTCTTGACTAAAGTTTACAGATAACGATTTTACATCACAGGTTTTTCCGTAACATCGTGAATGTTTTCTTTCGTACCAGTTACTTCATTCTAAAATTCCGAATATAGTACAAAATAAAGTATATGTACAATTCAAGGTATACAAAAAAGTACCGCATACGTGTACTATTTATATTGTCTAAAATCAGTAAAGATATTTTAAGAACATGTTTAAGAACATTTGGGGTTGATGTACCGAAAATATTTAGGAACGTTCAGCCTCAGTCGAAAAATTTGACGTTCTTTTAAAAAAACAAAGTGTACTCGCTTACGCCTCGTGTTTTATCAGTCTAATACACTGCTTTAAGTTTCTTTAACTAATAATATCAGGATCTCATAAGGTCAAATGCAAAATACTTACAAAACAGGCGAAGTTATTGTATGGTTCTCGTTATATAATCTCTGTTATTGCCATATCTTTGACACTTTTTGCGTTTAATTCGGTGTAAGAACCTTTGAAATTTAGGAGTGACGTTTACAAATTAAACAATAGATAGAACAAACGTAATACGGACAAAACAAAGAAAAAATTACAGGTTCTTACTCCGCAGTTGAGCTCACTTAATTGTTATCATTGGCATTATTGCTTTCGCTTTCTTTCTCACTCAGTTTTGAATTAAACGAAATACATTTGTATTTGTGAATCCATTTAAGGCTAAAAGTTATTTTTTTATCAATAACACAGAAGAAACAAAATGTTGTCTCTGACTGATGACATCTGGCATCAACTTTGTACAAATTGGGAGTCAAAATCTGGAAACTACAAGATCTTTAAGGATGGTTCTGTTACTGCCCAAGGTACATCCTTCCAAAAAGGAACTTCTCTTGAGCAAAACGGTTTATTCGTTATTGGTGAATGTCCACGGAACAGTAGCGGATGCTTTCCAGCGTTCCAAGGCCATATCACAAGCGTTACCATTTGGAGTACACTACTAACAGATCTTTATATTAGTAATCTTTCCCAGCGCTATATGTGTGAAATTACAACGGGAGATGTTATTTCTTGGTCAATGTTTCAATCAGGGGAAAAACGTTTTGACTCTGCGTCTGCTCTGACGACAAGAACAAATTGCATGAAAACGGCTGCTGGATCTTGAGCAATAAGTAATAGATCCAGAAATTCTAGAAGAGGGGTGAATAATACAAAGAATTTACCAGTGACTCTAGGAGAAGAAGGGTGGCAAGTACAAACAATGTACCAGAAAATTGAAGAAAAGGGGGTCAAAATTCACCCCCCTGACCGCCCCTGTACATAACTAAGGGTGTTAAATGAATGGACTCTAAAACGATTATTTTAAAGTAGTATCACTTGTAACTTCTACGTACATTTATTTTTTAAAAAAACACGTTACTTAGATTCGAAGGCTTTAAGAACAGAAATTTTTAAGAGGCTTAAGCACCGGAACATATCTTTACAATGGGGGTCTACTTTCCACGAGAGAACTGGATTCAAAAACGATATTTTTGGCGCGAAAAATACTAAAGCAGCGCGCGCATTACAACGACGGACGCACGCAGTTGTAAAAAGGCGCGAAACCAACGTTGAAAAGACAATTGTAAACAAATTACTTAAAGATGAAAAATCGACTATCAGTGCATACACCGGAAAGATCTTGGAGCACAATCAGTCAGTGTTAAAGTAATCGTAAGTAAATTATTTACAAAGATTTATTGGTGTGAGTCCTTCAATAAAAAAAATCGCAGTTCTGACAGACAAACACAAATGGAGCGACTTTTAGGCTTCAATGATGATGAACACGAGCACATGATGTGTTCAGGTACGCGACATCTGCTGACTACTTTGCTCCGACTGTCTTTTACAAAGAACGCCGAGTTTTTAAGCGGTTTATAAGGTATTTTACGACTAGTTTTCAGTGCTTTGATTGAACAACAAGAAAAACACAAATAAATGAATTGGTTATGGTTACTTTAATTTTCTCGTTTTTCTGATATTATTACTATACTAAAATTTTCTACACCAGGGAACTTGCCATTTGAAAATCCTTCGCGAATGAAAAAAAAAAGCGCTCGCCTAAATTATTTGAGATGAGTGATTTTTCCCATCGGGTAATAATTGGTTAAAATACTTGAATGACGCTTCTGGATATCGTAAAGTTTGTCTGCTAAGGCCCGCTCAAACAGGTCAATCATGTTGTTCAACCATGTTGAACTCAACATGTTTAATCCGTTAGACCGGACCTTTTTACTCCATTCTCACCGTCCTAAATATAAAAAAGTAATGTACATATAATAAATTGTATTAGCAAAAAAAAAACAAATGTAGTAATTAAGTAAATAAATAACAGATACTTCAGATTCTACCAGTGATCACTATCTTAAAAAGCCCTGGCCATGGTCAATGCTGTAATATGTTACACTCTCCATCTTGCTTTGTCTAAATATTGAAGTTCTAATAACAATTTGTTTGGATACGGAATTCTTCAAATCTTTAAAAATATAGCACAACAGAAAATTAATTTCGCCTGTACTCTCCGAGGAAGCAAGCTCGTAGGCAATTTATAAATTGTTTTTCTCAGATCAATTCTGCGCAAGCAAACGGCAAAGTCTGCTAAACCTTTTGAAAATACATTTAACAAATCCAATCGCACACTGTTCCCAGATCTCTGGGACATGCACGGCAAGGTTATTGTTGTTTCAAATGACAAAAACTTAATTCATAATAATAATTGTATAACCAATATATATAAAACGGATAATCATCTAGTAAATAATAAGTGAATAAATTCTGAGCCGGGTTGGTCAAAAATGGATTAAACTTAACCTATGGCTAAGCAATAATTACAGCAATGATTCGGCCTCTCTAGGAAACTAATGCGGTTCTCATAAAACACTATGTGTGTCCAATAAGAAAATTGCTTATCCCAAATCTACAGCTTCTATCTATCTACCTTGATAAAGCTGGAAATCAAACCATGGTTTAGGAATCAAATTGATTGAATATTGTTACTGTTACCATCACTACATTACTACTTCATCGCAACAAAATTCTCAAATATAGTTCATTTATACTGATATTATAACACAACACAGCGTAACTTCATTGCCTTGTTAAATAATTAGGTTTTTGTACTGTTTTGTCCAAAGCGAAAATGAACTTGGTCGTTAGGTAATGCATGTGGCTTCGGTTGAATTTTTCGCTTCTTCATGTATTCAAGAAACTGGTCTGGTAGTTCTTCCAAAACATCTTTGGCCAATCGGGCAGCACTAACCACGTTATTCCTTTCGTTTGAATCAATGTAGTCTCTGAATGGAACAAACTGAAATGATATTGTTATATGTTAACCGCTGAGCAACACAAAATGTGCGAGTGCTCGTTTTCAAAATCGAAACTTATCCTTGTCTACTGTAGCATTATTAGGTCTGTTTTAGAGTATGCCAGTCCCGCTTGGGCTGGCTTCACGCAATACTTAAGTGATCAAATTGAATCAGTACAAAAGAGGGCGCTAAGAAATATTTTCCCGCACCTACGTTGAAGCGCTGATAAAACAGGCTTACTTTCGCTGTGCCAGAGGAGGGAGGATGCGTGCATAACATTTCTTCAGCGTAGTTACTCTTCTTCCCACCTGTTACGCAGCTTAGTGCCGCGTGTTGCACACACAAGACCGTATGCCCTTAGATCTGGAGAATCTGTTTCTGTGCCTGCCTCTTCAAAAACTAACAAGTTCGGAAAATTCTGCACCATCAAATACCAGAACTACGTTTAAAAAACTTAAATACATCTGTCATATCAGATACAGTATTAAATATTTAAATTTATGTAATGATTAATATAGAGAACAGTTATATTTATGTGTCAGATGTATTGTTTATATGTATGTCAGAAGTATTGTAATGACCCGCCTTGAAACTCAGTTTTAAGCTGCAAAAAGGTTGAATAAACAATCATTATTATTATTATTATTATTATTATTATTATTATTATTATTCCCTGGATAGATGGGCAACAGATTGGCAAGTCAAATTAATCCCAAGAAGTGCGAAGTAATGCGAATAACATATAAGAGGGACAAGAGTAAACATGCATATTATTTATCCAATACGAAATTAAGAGCTGTATATATTGTCAACATGTCATGTGAACTATCGTGGTCGCATCATGTTTGTACTGATCAAACAGTAAACAAAGCAAATATACTATTAGGGTTGTTAAAACGTACAGTTGATAGTAGAAACAAAGAAATGTTCTCTATACTATACCAGTGACTAGTAAGACCAATTTTAGAATATGCTTGTCCTGTGTGGTCTCCAATACCTAGTAAAAGATATTTTGACTTTCGAGAGAATACACCTTGGGTCAAAAGCCACGTGAGATGTCTTATGAAAACCGTTGTAAACTGTAAGATTGGAGCACCTTAGAACGCAGAAGTGAATATATGTCTTTGATCGTATTTGTTTAAAAATTTGGTTAAAAATGGCTTAGATTTTAATGATTATTTCGAGTATTGCAGTTGTAAAAAAACTAGAAACAACCATCAGTACAAAATCCAAACCAAATCAAGTAGAGTTAATTGCTTTAAGTATTCGTTTTTTGTAAGAATCATTAGGTCTTGGAGTAATTTACCTGAACACATATTTGAAGAAGGAGCTGGTATTAGTTGCTTTAAAAGACATTTAAGAACATTTATGAATGTTAAGTAATTTTGATCATTACATACAAGGTTGTTATTCTTAAATTCTTTTTTGTAGTGTTAAAGTTAATGTATATAATTATTCTTTGATAGTTTTTAAAGTTTTAAATTACAGTATTTTATCACAGATTTTTGAAATATAATGTAACTTTTTACTATTTATTACAGATATTTATAACATATATACACTATTTATAACTTATAGCACAGGAGGCCATTTAGAGGGAAAACCTTCAGGTCTTCCTTTTCAAAATTTAATTGTAAATTACAGCAATTGTAATTTTGAATAAAGTATTATTATTATAACAGGAAATAAACCAATCAATCTTTCATCCCGCAACCCAAAGGAGCATCCTCGTAAATACATGGAAGAATATCGCGGCAGAGGTGAACAAACAAAGCCAAGGACTGGTGGTCCAGAAGGTTAGAAGAAGGATGACCAACCTGCTCCGTGTGCTTGAGTGGGAGGAAGAAGAGAAAAAACTGTCTCAAGATAACTGTAAGAGGAGCTGAATATACGATCAAATGTGAGACATGTGTGCGTGATAACATAAAATCAGAACATTATATAGCAGGTTAACAGAACATGCCAGAGCTTTGGAGAATCGGGACGAGAGGACAACCCCCTAACCAAGCATAAACAGACCATTCGTGGAGAACAAGACATTATTTCAGAGCTGTTAAAAGAAGATTACAGGAAGAAACTATGAGGATAACCGCCTGTGCCGGTATTCAGGATTTATCACGAGTGTAAAGGATAGTGACCCCAATTGCTATAGTAGCCCTGGAATAAGCCGAAACTAGCCATTGAGCTGGTACTGTAGGAATTGTTTCTAAGAAAAATAAAAAATATTCGTAATAAATACTGTTTAGATTTTCCAAGGAAATTATAACTTGTTGATGACTGCTTTCCCCTAGAATTGCATAATAGGAGTACTCTCATAATAATAAAGGAGAGAGTACTCTTTTTATGCAGTTCTAGGGGAAAGCAATCAAAATCCAAACAAATCAGCC
This sequence comes from Zoanthus sanctaehelenae, assembly GCA_028564885.2. NCBI lineage: Eukaryota > Metazoa > Cnidaria > Anthozoa > Zoantharia > Zoanthidae > Zoanthus > Zoanthus sanctaehelenae. The sequence continues at coordinate 11,846 of JAOTRI020091182.1, forward strand.
AAAACTCAACCAGAGATTAAAGAAGGCTTCAACAACACATTGGGTAAGTTTCAAAAAATTTTATTTAGCAAAAATTTAAAGGTAGAAATTAGTGAACATATATATTGAGTAACATATAATATATATGCTATAGTAAATTGCCTCAAAACATAAGCTTTGGCCTCCTGGATTCAATACAAAAGCCTTATTAAATCAAATGCGCGATTACATAGCAAAATTTTCAACCCATGGAGATTTTACTGCACAACTGTGGTAATATCTCGCCTTCAATCTGCATCCACATGCTGATTCTTAGTTGATATACATTTTTAGCGTTGACCTTTCTCATAAGTTCACAGATTTTCATTTTTGTGAGGTCGCACTTTACAATCTATACCATGTGGTTACATAGCAAAGATCTTAGTAACCACGCTAACCAAGCTCTCCTAAAAAAAACTGAGGGCCAGAACTGTTGTTTCACTGTAAATATGGCAAGCAAACCTACATTCCCAAAATAGAGAATATTGAATGTTTTATTGCTTTTCAAGACAAAGGCTCCTAAGAAAATACAAAGTAATGGACATTTTAATTTTAAAAACATTTGATTGTCTATCTTTATTTTATTCTTCAAAGAAAGCGTTTCCTTTTTGTAAGGGCAGTAAATATAATATACTTCAGCTTTTGTTTGGTCATTCTTTTAAAATTCATATTTCAGGATAGATACAAATTTTAAATTATCCTGGGAAAACAATTTTTAAAACACCTACGATAACTGATTATAAACTCTTTACCAAGCTGAGTCAGCATGTGTTAACAATTAACTTAAAAAGAACAGTTTAATTTTTGGACAATCTTTTTTGTTAACAACTTGTCCTCCTTGAAACTCTACAGCCTTCTACAATCCTTATATACCACTCTGAAGTTATTAGTAATTTTCTAAACAGACAGAAATTACTCCAGGTTTACATTTGAATTCAACAAATGTCATTCACCAAGTCAATACCAAGCCAACAATCTATTTTCCAAAAAACCAAATTTCATTGTGCCTATTCCAGAATTTCCAGGGAGCATTATAACCAGCTGTGTAATAGAAATCTTTGTGATAAGCTTCACCAAGTCCAGCTTTTTCTAATGCACCTTTCAGCTTTTGAATATTTTCCTCCACTGCCTCGGGTTTCATATAACCACCAAATGACCTAACATAGATAGTATTGCTTTCCAAATCAGAAATGTGCACATTTTCCCCAGTAGGGGTGGGTGGATCGGCTTGATGACACTGTGGGATGAAAAAACTCATTTCACTTCTGCTAGCATCTGCATTTTCTTGCTTTTTGCTGATCACAGGTACAGTCATATCTATCTTCTGGTTCTTGATATTAGCCCCTCGAATATAACCAAACAGCCGGTTGAATGAACCCCCTGCAGAAGATGTTTAGTTCTGTAAATAGCCTGATGATTTTGTTGAGATTTTCTATTTTGGTGACACAAAAATTGGGGGACCCCCACCCCTTCCTCTCACTTTTTGCTCTTGCCACAATTTTTGCACAGCCAAAATAAAAAATCTCACCAAAAATCAACAGAAATGCTTGCTACATAGGTTATTCTGTAAACAACATACTATAATATATAAACAAACTATTTGGAACCCTGAATGGGGGAGTTGGTTTTGACTATTAGTTTAAAAGCTCCCCATTTGTACATTTCCATGAGCATGTTTATAGGACTGGCATCAGTTTGTTTTAATGCATTAATGGATGTTATTACAACTCTCTAAACACCAAAAAGTGTACTCTATCCCAGAAAACTAGACCCCAGACGATTTTAAATTAGATAACCTAGCACAGACCTCAGGCAAAAATGATACCTATCTCAGGCTCTAGAGCTCAAAAACCATACTCTGTAGGGTGGCATGGACAGATATATGTCATTTATGTTTGGAACTAGCTGTACAAATCTTCAGATTTCACCAGCAACGAATTTGCGAAACAAATAATCTGTGGGTCATGAATCCATAATTTTCAGGAATAAACATAATATTTTCTGGTTTTCATTGCTACTGTATTATCATGAAAACTAACCCTTCTAACTCCGAAACTGTATATAGGATTCAGTGCGGAAACTATCCCAATATTTGTAAATATATCAAACTGTGGGATTTTTCTAGCAGCCAACCATAACGGCTTGAACACGTAAACCGGCCACACTAGTGTCAGTACTCGGCGAGTTTCACTACAGCGTGTCTAGTGAAACTATTAAGAACTGACTTTCACTTCTACGCCTGTCTACTGAACCTCTTCAAATTTCTATCACGATATGCATAGCATACGATGTTTTCATAGACATATGGGGCTCAGATTAAAAACATTACGACTTGATTTTCATATGTATTACGTAACATATCTTACTAGTAACATACACACCTTTTTATGTATATAGCAGAAAATTTTTGCAAGGCTCATTGTTCTTAATTTCAGCCTTAAATTGTATTCTTTGTATTTCAGAAAGCTGAGCTTGAAAAAAAAACATATTAGAAACAAGCAAAGCATTACAAAACGATGTCGGCTCGCACTTTACGATAAGTGAGACTTCTTGTACTTTATATTTTGTTGCTATATTAAAATATATTACCTTGGCTTTGAAGAAGTAGAAACATATTTCATCTAGATATTCGGAGCCTCAGCCTGACAACTGTTCTGAAATTCTTCTTAAATTTTGACCAATTTGACTTTGAGCCCCGTTGTTCATATAGACATTTGCTATGTATAATACGTTTATAGTATGGTATGTATATTGTGGGTAACAACTTGTAAACCGAGTTATATACCTTTGCGAATAAATTAATTATAAAAGGAGTGTATATTTTACTAGTTTATCGTTTATACAAACCTTGTTCCTCAGTTGTGGTGACCCATTTGCCGCCTTCGTAACGTCTTACTTCGTAATCGTCCGATTTGCTTTCTACGGTAAAATTTGGACAGTCATAGTTACCACAAAAATCGGGCTTCGAAGTAGCACTGCTCATTGTTTTTGAGATACTCCAGTTTGGCCCTACGATGATATTTCAATTGCACAGTTAATGAACTTGTAAAGCTGTTCAAAAAAAATTTAAAAAGCTGAAAAGCTTTCTGTGACCATAAGAATCCCAACCAAGGAAACACTCGTAAAAAATCTTTCTCTTCCTAATCATTCTCTCGGAGCCATCTTAAGTTCAGCGGATTTACGAACCGAATAAATAATAAAATATATTAGGTATGGCTGGCTGGGGGGACTGGGTGATTTGGCAAGCAGCCAAAAATAGTCCCATAGTCCATGTCCATAAACTTTTGATTTTTTATACCAAATTTCCTTGTTAAAAAGCCAATTCTTCTCAAGTTTTTAAAACCATAAAGTGCCCTAGCTAATTAAGCCTGCAAGTCTGTTTCTTGTAGTGCAGAAAACAAGCCATCATGAAGTGTCACAGCGAGAACAAATCGTACATTATAAACAAAGAATCAAAGGACTCTCCGAAACCCTCGGCCGCAACCTACAATATGGCAGGGTCGTAACGAGGGATGTTTTTTCGTGACTGATCCCATATTTTTCCCTAAAATGTTGATCCCTGATCCCAAAAACGATGATAATTTTGACCCCCTGATCCCGTATACCATGAAAAATACTGCTGATCCCGATCCCACGCGTTGTGATCCCTGATCCCGGGGCTGTAATCCCTGATCCTGGCCCTTTTTAGGCCTTTAATCCCTGATCCCGGATACCATGAAAAATACTGCTGATCCCGATCCCACGCGTTGTGATCCCTGATCCCGGGGCTGTG
>JAOTRI020091193.1:0-15633 GCA_028564885.2 Zoanthus sanctaehelenae
CCGAATAGATTCTAGCTTTTGAGCCCGCAAGCAACACCGAGATTAGTATGCGTTCTCCTTCGTCGAACGCAATAAAGTTAAGATGGCCGACACAGAAAACTACTTGCGTAGTACTCGTAGAATATACTTCTATTTTAAAAACACATACTTTAGAATTTCCCCCAAGCTTTGAGAGATAGTGAGCCTGCAAGATATTAGCGGTAACCCGTTTCTTAATAATGAATCTTTGGGAAACTTTCCGTCTATAAAAACAGATTTTGTTACACGCTCGGGCTCAATAGAAAGAAATTTCTCTTCTTAAATATTTCCTTTGCATGAGTTCCAAATAATTTTACAACCTTTAGATTCTCTTCTTTAGGTAGAAAATTAATTTCATCCCTAAACAAGTTAAGGTTGAAGAGAGTAATATAATTTCTAAGGGATTTTTGAGGGATCTACAAGTACAAAGAACAATTCTGAAAAATATACCTGTAGTTTTTCGTATTAAAAAGTGTTCTCCAGCTATTTATTTTATCTTCCCAGATCCTACGTGATATGGCATTTCGATTTATTCTAATTGTATTTGATGATCTTTTTCACCGTAGACTTCATATTTAATTATTCACTTTTATAATCGAGGGGACTTTGTACTCCTTCCCGGCCCTTCCTATGGGCCTCAGCTGCAAGTTGTATTAAAACCACGGTTTCATTCTTTTATCTGATGTTGTGCTCACTCGTTCATTTTACTCAACAACTCTGAATAAAAATAGTTGGCGTACACTTTCCATGGAGTAATCGCTATATACAGATAAATACTTTTGCAATTTATGAAACTCCAAATTGGAATGATAAACAGGCAAATAAGGTATTCACATTTTTTTCTCGCATAGGACGTACTTCCTTTGCTTTGTGAGAAAGAAAACGTTATGTTTAACCTTATATATTTCTGCCAATACGTTTGCCATGATTTGGATTTCAAAAACAGGAAGTACCGCCGTTGTGTTTTATAATATGTCATTGCCCAGTCTTACGGTCCATACATTAGACATGTGAATCAAGGTAGTCAGGCAGTTTTGAAAAGATAGAATTTCATTCTACCGCTCTTGTATGAAAGTTCAAGTAAATGCTATTCCAATAAGCTGTTGATATTGAAAACAGCACTTTCAAACTCAAAACTATATATTAAACAGCAAACTAACTTACAATGAGCTTAAAAATTTATCAAATATTTGTTTTGATAGTTATTTTCTCAGCCGTATGTGTTTCAAAGTCCGTCTCGAAACACATTACCAAGCCAAACGATGTAGTGACAAATGCCGTGGTAAGTTAATACATGTTTGTTCTTGTTCTTTCTCAAACTTTTGTTTTATTCATTTACTTAGTTTTTAAAAACAGTTGGTCTACATTTTATTTTAAGGAAATCAGTAAAAGACTCTACTCTCTATATATTTTGTTTGTCGTTAACATTAACGCCAAAGTCGTCACTGTTTAACAATTTTCCATTTGACAAAATTACTTATACCGACGTGTTCATGCAATCTAAATACTAATGCATTTATATCTTTCCAGAAAGAAATAAAAAGCTATGGATATGAAAGACGAGCTCATGGTGGAATCCAAAGCTTGAATGCGATCACTGCGAAAGTGACCCGTAATTTAAAAAACATGTTAGGCCTATCAACAAAAACCCGCTTGCTGGGAATCATCCAAAACCGGCAAAACACTGCCGTGAGAAAGTCTAAAGCAAAGAGCTATAGAAAGAGACTGAGTACAGACAGAAATGAAAACTTGCACATATTAAAACATTTTAACAAAGGTTTATCACTATGGAATGGCGCTCTTAGCGCAAGGTGTAGGTTTAAAGACAACATAAACACTCATCACAAAAAAGGTCAGACGAGAACAAAAAGGTTTAGCTTTCAAGGCAGCCGATGGCAAAAACATGTCATAACATACAGTATCACCACTTACAGCAAGAAGTTAACAAAAGCAGAGGTCAACAAAACAGTAGCAATGGCATTTCGAAAGTGGGCGGAGGTTACACCACTGGTATTCCGCTGGTCAAACCACGCAGATATAGAAATTTCTTTTACAAGAGGTAATATAAGATTTTAGATTTTTTTTTATTTTTCGGCCGTTTGTTTTTATGAGAAGAAAATGTAGAAATTTAGGCGGGGTATGGGGGAAAACGTAAAAATTTAGGACAAAAGGAAAGGGGCACCGTTGAACCTCGGTCAGTCACTGAACCTCTATAACTCGAATTCCAAGAAAAAAAACTAATTCTTCAGTTTGTCTCGTATGTTTGATGTAATTTTAACTCCTCTATAATTTGAAACCCCTATAGGTCTATCGTGCAGCGTGTACCCTCTGTATTCGAAGCAAAAAAGTAACACTGACTCATGATTTGAGCAGAACAGATTGTTTGAATGTCCAAACCAAAATTAAGAACCTTTTTAAGAACATTTGAGGCTAATATTAATCCATCAGACATTTAGGAACATTCAGTCTAGACCCAAATCAAAATAAGAGGCTCTCATAAAAAGAGCCTAAATGCACATTTGATTAAACGTTAACTTGAATCAGGGCGAATCGGAGGGATTTGGGGTAAATAAATAAATAGATATAAAAAAGAAAGAAAGAAAGAACTAACTAACTAACTAAATAAATAAATAAGAAAACAAATAAATAAATAAATACTTTATTACCTTTCACCTTAAGGGCTTTTCAAAGACAATGTTCTAATTAATTTACAATTATATGTCTTATTTAAGATATAATAAATATAATAAGATTAAAAACTATGTTATACCAATTAAAAAACTAAGTGTCTAAAAATTCTTGTAATAATTTAGTTCTGAGTGAATGTCAGTAAAAATATTGATATTTTTACATAACTTAAGCGAAGAGTCGATCAGAATACCGCAGGTTTACTATTTTATAATAAAAAGTTATTTGGCCACTGTTAGTCTTGAAGAGAGAAATATTCAGTTTTTGCGAGTTTCTAGTAGTGCGATTGCTTATATCAGCTCCTTTAACGAGCTGCGAAGAAAGATACTCCGGGCACAGCCGGCCGTGCATTTATAGGCGAAAGTAGCGCTACGTATACAGGAAGCCATTTCAGTTGCTTTAGGAAAGGCGTGATATGATCGTATTCCTTATCCCACATACAATTCGACATGCAAAGTTTTGGACAGCCTGAAACTTTTGAATATTGTTCAATGATAAATTTGCCCAAACGTTTGAACTTACAATAATGTAATTTACTAAAGACTAGTATGTTTATAATAGTTAAAAGAGATTTAGTTTTATCAAATGTATGTTTAACACGATTTATCTGTCCAAGGCGAGGCATGCATGCAGAAACAGTTTTAATGATATGTTCATCGTATGTAAACTTAAGGTCTAGTGTAACACCGAAGTCTTTAGCCTCTTGAACACATGAACAGGACCAAGGTCTTTTCCTAATAGGGATACTGAGAAGTCTTGTAGTCTATAGGCAACATTTGCCTACTTTAGAAAACCATGAGCTTATGACTTGGTTGGATTTAGGAGCAAGTAGTTATTAAAACACCAGTTTTTTACATTAAGTAGATCTTCGTTCAGATCAGAGATGGCTGACTGCTTGTCTTGTACTTGAAAAGATACGGGGAGTTTCGTATCATCAACGCAGCACTGTGAGCTGCATTTCATGGACACAGAAGGGAGGTCATTATAATATCAGCAAGTCTGATTTGGCGTTTCATCTCATGTTTAAAGTTGTTATAGGCGGACAAGGCTAGACTTTTTAGCCTTTTTGCGCCGAAGATCTCTTGTTTTCATTAATTCATGAATGTTATCAGTTACGCACAGGTTCGGCTTTCCGCGAATTTTAATGGTTTTAATAGGTGCATGTTGATCAAGAATACTATGAAGTAATTAATTAAGTACATGTAATTTATCATTGACTGCGTCAAAAGTGGCCACGATAGACCAAGGGGCTATTAAAGGATATGTCATTATACAACGCTTCAGCCTTATAATTCTTGAAACTTCTTATTGTGATATACACAGGCTTCGTACGGGGTTTTTTAAGTCGTGGCATAACATAAATCAGATCATGATCACCAATTTTGATGGGGAAACAAGCGGTTCGCTTTTAACTAAATGTGTTATGCCGGAGTAATGCCTGGTTAAAAGGGCACTCTTATTCTCCACCCGTCCCATTTCAAAACTTGAACTCGACAATTTTTTCATTTTCAACACTAAATTTCTCTCTATATAAATCTAAGGGTTAATAAGATAACAAGGTATCGATATTTGTTTTTCGGGCAGTTATGACTAATGCCGGAACAATTGTCACATAAGATTTTCGTAAAGTTATACCCGTTTTTATATAAGAACCAGAAATGTTTCCAAGGCTCATTGTTTTTAATGTTTTGGGTGATTTCAGCCTCAAATTGCCCTTAATTCTGTTCTTATTTCTAGCAGCTCAAATTGAGGGTTTGAACGAGGGTGATAGAAAAACGACGCGCCTCGCGTTTTATAATAAATGTGAAACACTGCGAGCCTTGAATTACTATGTTTTATAATTATATTGTGTGCTAAAAATTAATTTCTGAGTTTTGGTGAAGCACAAAAACATTTTCATAGCCGATGTTCGGAGCCACAATCGGAAATTGTTCTTAAATTTTGGCAAATTTGAGCCTCGTTGTTCAGTAAATATATAATAGACTTGAGGTAATGAAAGAATGATCTTTATTTAAGTTTAAATCACGGTAAATTTACATATTCATTTTATATTGCTGCTTTACAGAAAAGCCCCGTTTCATTATAATGTATTTTAAACTAAATTATTATAAGCAATATGTATTTCAATTAAATTCAATTCAGTTTCAGTAAAAACTAGATGACAGCGACATCCTTAATTTTCTTTTTAAAAGTAGAGGCTTGATGTTATATATTGGTTAGAGTTCTGTATTTTTGCGTTGATGAAAGAAAAACTTTTTCATTTGGAAAATTCAATTTTGGTAGAATTAGCCTGCTTCTTTTCACTCTCTGCTCATATTCGTTGTAGATTTGTTTTGATCTCGAACAGTTTGATGAGATAACCTGGAGTTCTGTCATTTACAATTTTATACATAAAAAAGGTTGTATGTTTACGTCTAGTCATCCCACCTTAACTGTTTTCTAACTTTGCGCGACCATTGTAGTCGTTGACTTTGTCAAAACCCTTGAGGGTTATGATTCTGGTCGCTTGTTATTGTAGTTTCAGAGGCTCGCAGTTAACGTCGCAACATCGTTAGAGGTGGGTTAATGAATGCATTGTAGATTGTTATTAGAGTATTTTGGGGAACATATCGGTTCTAGCGTGTTTTAAAGCACCTAACCGCAGAGAAGATGCGCTTATAAAGGCTGTGTTTTTGTTTTTCCCATACTATAATCGTTGGTTGATTCGCCTCGACTGGTTATGCTATCTTACGGATTAGTCCGTTAAATTCATTATATTTATTCAGTTGTTTACACTCAAATTACTACCCACTAACAAATATTGAAATAGCCAACGCTGCACTGAACAATTGTAAAAACGGCGAGTTTTATCTGTTCGCTGGCACATGCCTTTTTTTAGATAAAAGTACACTTTTCATCGGATATTTATATGCCAGTCTAAACAAACATCATCATATTGTTCTGCTCATGCTTTATTTATGTAATGGTTCCTTATCTTCCTTAGAAAAATGCTTTACAAGAATAAAACCAAAACAGGAAAAGGTTTATTGTCAAAAACGTTATCCGCGCTAATTTTCCAGCTGTTGTTTGTGTCGGCTTCTTAAGGCAATTATCTCAAGGCATAACAATGTTGTTTCATTTTCATCTCTACTTGATCAAAGTTCAGCATGAAAATATTTACAGAGCATTAGAAAACCATTATTGTCAGAAAACTATTACGGTCGGCGCGTCAAAAGATTCGCTAAGACGAAACAAAACTCTGTGAATGCCTAGACACCTGACACCCAGACACAGTAGGACCGTTTTGCTGGAAGATCGGGTGCTACTAAAGCTGAGAACGAGGAACAAGGAACGGAGAACAAAAAAACGGGGAGAAAGGGATTTGGGTTTTGACGTCTTAGAATTGTGAGCGAGAGACACGGAATACTAACAGGAGAAGGCACATGTGCCGGGCAAATCTTGCATTTTACATGGATGTTATTAAAATCTGGAACGGAGAACGGAAAAACGGGAAACAATGGTTCTGGGTACTAACATATTAGAATTATGAGCGAGAGACTGCACTGGTTTCTAACAGAAAAAGATTGGATAAGCCTGGATAGGTTTCTTGAAGAAAGTATATAGTATTTATAAATCAAAGAGGCTGGCATTCCAACGATGAAGTCACTAACTAGTATAGGATCCAAAGGATACACAACGCTTTGCTATACAAATGGTTTATGGATGAATATACAAATAGCGACAACTATATATCTGCGATCTGATGCATCGCAGAATACGCGTGAAACTCGAGTAACTTTATCTTTTTTTATCTTTTTTATCAATTTTATCCATTTTTTAATTTTGTTTTATATGTTTTAGCTCTGCGTATAATACGTATTGAGCACTCTACTAGTATAGTATCTTCCAACTTTTATTGTGTATTTATATATGACTTTATAGACAAGGAGTTTTAAAATATTTTACATAAATAAACTGATTTAAATTCGATAAAAAATTAAGAACTCAATTTTTACAAAGAATTGAAATGATAACTTCTCTTTTTCTTTTTTTTCGTTTTATAATTATAAATAAATTTTGGATATAATTTTGTACAGTTACTATAATTAAAATATAATTGCATCGCTCCCGCCTCGAATATTGTCTTTGCTAACTGCGGGTAGCAATTTATCTGTATTTAATCAATCTATTTTAATAAGAAATGAATAAAGTTGTCGTTGTCGTTGTATAAATATGTCAAAATCAAACATTTTTAACTGACGTGAATAAATTGAAATAATTCGCCAGATTTTAACATATTATTGAGTTCGCGGACGACATTGTTTAGTGTATATTTGTATCTTCACCTTTCTACTTCTTTTTCTAGCCAACAAAATACTTTTCTATCAGGCTGAGGTTTCTCTCAATTTTGGGCTGGTTTGAGTAAAACCTGGTTCAGTTCACCATTTTAAGCGCACTAGATACACTAGCTGGTTTATAAAAAGGGGATTAACGATTTGTCGTAGAGGTGCATATAATACACTAAACAAACGATACATACGATCAGCGGTTCAAGTCCATACTGAATTGATCCAAGAATGTCACTAGCATTTCAGGACTCACAACACATACAGTCATGCAGCAATTCAAATTCAAATATAAACTGCGAGCAGTCTCTTTTCCTCATAATAATCAGTTGAAGCTGCAAACAAAAACAAAAATGTTGGAAACTGCTGACAGGTTGTATTGTGGGCGGGGAAGGAGAGGAAAGAAAGAGACTGCAATGGTTTCAGAATCCTGCGACTTTTATGAACTTACTCAAACGCTTTTTCTTTTCCCAGTGCGAAAGCAGAATATGGAGAATGTTTACGCAAAACTAGTACTCAAAATCAAGATCTAACCCAGTAAAAACACTATCTAACTAACCCAGCAAAAACCCAGTGGGAATTCCGATCTTACTGATAAGTAAGTTTGCTAGTTAGTACGTAAGTAAATAAGTGTGTAAGTTATTCAGTTAGTAAGTAAGTAAAAAACAATTAAGTAAGTAAATAAGTAAGTAAGTAGGTAATAAAGTAAATGACTAAATAAGTAAGCTAGTAAGTAAGTTAGTAAATAAATAGGTAAATGGGTAGGTAAGTAAATAAATAAGTAGGTTAGAAGGTCAGTCACTAAGCAAGTAAGTAAGTAAGTAAATAAGTGCATAAGTTGTTCAGTTAGTAAGTAAGTAAATAAACAACTAACTAAGTAAGTAAGTAAGTAAAAAGGTAAGTTTGTAAGTTTGTAAATAAGTAAGTAAATTAGTAACTAAATAAGAAAGTAGGTAAGTAATAAAAGACTAAATAAGTAAGTAAATAAATAGGTAAGTAGGTTGGTAAGCAAGTAAGCAAGCAAGTAAGTACGTAGATATGTAATTTAGAAAGTAAATAAGTAAGTTAGTCTGTTAGTTAGCAAATAAATAACCAAGTATGTTAATAAGTAGGTAAGTAAGTAAGTTGATTAGTAAGTATGTAGGTATGTAACTTAGTAAGTAAATAAGTAATTAAGTTTTTTAGTAAGTAGTAAATAATCAGGTAAGTGGGTAGGTTAGTAAATAAATAAGTAGGTAAGTAAGTAAGTAAGTAGGTAGGTAAGTAAATAAGTAAGTAAGTCGGTAGGTAAGTAAGTAAGTAAGTAGGTAGGTAGTTAAGCAAGTTAAGTTAATAAGTAAGTAAATGAGTAAGGAAGTGAGTGAGTTATTAGATAAGTAAGTTGGTAAAGAAGTAGGTATATAAGTAATTTGCTAGGTATGTTAGTTATCAAGAAAGTAAATAGGTAATTAAGTACATAAGTACATAAGAAAGATAAGAAAGTAAGTAAGTTTCAATCTTTATTTGTCATGTAAGGAGAATATACCAGAGGAAAAAGTTTTGGCAGCAAGAATGGTGAACTAGGATACGCATTCTACCCTCAGTACGGAGGGGATATCTATCTGGACGACGCTGAGGACTGGACAACGGGTATCCCGTCCTACGGTCAGACAAGTCTTCTACGCGTTGTTACGCACGAGATTGGACACAGCCTGGGTCTAAAACACTCGTCCGATACAATGGCTATAATGAACAATCAATACCCGTCCACATCAAGCGCCGAAGTGAAACTTGGAGAGGATGATATTAAAGGCATCCAATCCCTTTATGGTAAACATTAATTTCTCAACGCAAAAAACAATTCAGTTGCTCGATTTTCAACTGCTTACCTAAATATCATAAAACTTTCTCTAATATCTTTATTACTTTCACTATCTATGTCACAATCATTATCTCTATTATGATGATAATTATTGTTATTGTTTCTTTTATTTAAAAATTTACTTTGTTTTGTTAATAATCAAGAACAACAAAACACGAACAAATTTGTAAGAATGCTCAAATATGTGGGCGTTGTTAGCGCACTTGGAAGGAGTTTTTCTTTCCAGTAACAAAAGTCCCTAGTTTAATCCAAGTCCCTAGTTTAATCCACTAATGTTTAAATATTTTTGAATATTTTTATCATTTCTCTTCAACATAATCATTTTAAAATTAAATTGTGCCATTCAGGCCTAAAAAAGTTTTATATATATGTTTAAAACGTTTTTGGAGCTGCTCTCCTTTTTCAGTAAAACAGAATAAATAATGGAAAATAGTTGGTTCTGTGTGAGTCTATAGGGAGTACAAACATATGAAACAAAAGAACAAAAGGCTAAATAACAATGGTGTGAATAATGTGAATAAAAATGTTTTTTCACATTATTCACACCATTGTTATAGACTCATACAGAACCAACTCTTTTTCATTATTTATTGTTTTACTGAAGGAGAGCAGCTCCGAAAACGTTTTTAAAAACATATATATAAAAATTTTTTAGGCCCGAATGGCACAATTCAATTTTAAAATGATTTCGAATATGGCCTACAAGGAACTTGTTTCTTTTTTAGAGGAATATTCAACGTCTTCCACATAAGCTAACTCAGTTCTCTGTTCTTCCGGGGTAAGTAGATGGGTATTAGCATCTTCTGGTAACTATTCTGTAAGAGGCTGGTATCCTATCCAAGGATAGCTGGTAATTGGGTACCTGCATCATCCTGGAGTAAATAAATGGGTACCAGCATCTACTGGTAAATAACATGTAAACGATTGGTATTCTAACTAGGGGTAGGTATATGGGTACCAGCATCTAGTGGTAACTAATCTGTAAACGATTGGTATCCTAACTAGGGGTAGGTAGATGGGTACCAGCATCTAGTGGTAACTAACATTTAAACGATTGGTATCCTAACTAGGGGTAGGTAAATGGGTACCAGCATCTAGTGGTAACTTACCTGAAAACGGTTGATATCCTAACTAGGGGTAGGTAAATGGTACCAGCATTTAGTGGTAACTAACCTGTAAACGTTTGGTATCCTAACTAGGGGTAGGTAGATGGATACCAGCTTCTAGTGGTAACTAACCTGAAAAAGGTTGGTATCCTAACTAGGGGAAATTAAATGGGTATCAGCATCTTGTGATAACTAACCTGTAAACGACTGATATCCTAACTAGGGGTAGGTAGATGGGTACCAGCATCTAGTGGTAACTAACCTGTAAATAATTGTTATCCTAACTAGGGGTAGGTAGATGGGCACCAGCATCTAGTGGTAACTAACCTGTAAATAATTGTTATCCTAACTAGGGAAAGTCTAAGACTCTCATCCGCTTATCACTACTTACCACTGGAGATAAGTGTCGGGTCATATTATAGAAACTTGGTTCGAAAACAGATTAAGTTTTACCTCAAATGAGAATTACAATCAATGAATTCGCTGAAACCTTGTATTTATCCAAAGCTAAATCCTTTTACGAGCCTAGAGGCCCATGGGGCCGGTGCTTATTTGCGGTTTCTGTAGTGTTAAGCGGATGAGAGCCCTTGACTCCCCCTGCACGGGACACTAATCCATCGCAGGTTAGCTCCCAGCATATGCTAGTACTCATTTATCTACCCCGGAAGGATGGAAAGCTGAGTTGGCTTAGGCGGAAAAGAAGGCCACACAAGTATTCGAACCACGGCAAACTACTAGGATCGAACTGGGGACCCAGTGGCTGCAAAGCAGAGATCTTACCAACTGCGCCAACCATGTCCGCCTTGTATTTATCCAAGCTATGATTATATCTTCTTGTTTTCAAATAATATAGAAATTGAGTATAGATTTTCTAAGGGTAAATAACTTCCCATGTTTTATAGTTTGATTATCAGGCTCCGTGCATACTTTTTGGTGGCTTGAGAATATCAATAACCCCAAGATCTAGAGCTATGCTAACTGTCGGGGACCCTGGTCCCTGAAATGCTCAACCAACCAAGATATTATTGGTCGATGGTGAAAAGCCAGACAAAAAGAAACTTCTGGGGCTCCAGGTTGAAGTTGAGCTTGGTGTCAATCACCCCGTGCAATGATCCTGCAGATTACGAACACATCAAAAACGTTTCATCCTTCTTAATTGATGAGTGTCGCTTGTAAAAGGCCAGTACCAGTCCTCCCTAAAAAGACCCTGAGAGAGGACTTATGACGCTATCAAGGCGAACTCGTTTTTCTCTCAAACAAAACTACAAGTATTGCAAAACCTAATCCAACTTTAAAAATCAGCAAAAGCACAGCCGAAATGAGGCCTTTGGGGACCATGCAGAATCGTTTTTTGCAAGGATATTAAATAACAATATATCCATGATCAATGAGAGGAGTAGTATACTCGTTCAGGTCAAATTGCGAGAAAATCATAATGATTGAAGTGTACATCCCCACAAGCGATTGAAACAAGGACAGCCAGCAAAACAAGTGCTCTACAGGGGACGCTCTACAGGGCACGCTCGGCAGAGCGAAGAAGCAGGGTATTGCCACCATCATAAAAGACATAAATGTGCGAAAGTGGGAGAAATGATAAAAACTAAAAAGCTGTGATGAGAAGGAATGGAGTTGGAGAAATGAACGCCAATTGCCTTTTGCTTCATCAATGACCACATGATTGAAGAACGTTTTCAATTGAATTATTATCAAAAAGCTTTTTAGACCCTATTTACATTGATATAGTACATAAAAAGCTAAACCAATCAAGTAATGAATAAAAAATATAAGAATATGAGAAACAATTTAATGATAATTAATTCAGTTCCTTTATATGTAAATGTGGGCGGACGTGGTTTGAACGGTTGGTAAAATCTCTGCTTTCCAACCACAAGGTCCTCAGTTCGATCCCGGCAATTTGCTGAGATTCGAATATTTGTGTGATTTGTGTGACCTTCGTTTCCGCCTAAGCCAACCCAGCTTTCCGTCCTTCCGGGGTAGGTAAATGAGTACCAGGGTTTACTGGGAGCTAACTGTGATGAATTAGTGTCCTGTAAAAAAGAAACCGGAGATAAAAGACGGCCCCACGGGCCACTAGGCTCGTATTAAAGATTTAGCAAGCTAAAGGTAAATGTGAATGTGCGTTGACGAGTGGCAATTCTACACAATGGTATATGTAAGTCGCGATTCCGGGTGTGGCAGGCATTGATAGTGGAACGTTTCGTGAATTTATCCACAAAATATTTAGGTGCGAGACCATTGAAACGTTTGCAAATAATCATACAGTCCGTATAATACAACAGCTGACTGAACTCAGGGTTGCTGACATTGACCATGACACATTTGCTGACACTTGACTGCCGACACTTGAATGCTGACACTTGATTACCGACACTTAATTGCTGACACTTGATTGCTGACACTTGATTGCTGACACTTGATTGCTGACACTTGATTGCCGACACTTGATTACCGACACTTGATTGCTGACACTTGATTGCTGACACTTGATTGCTGACACTTGATTGCTAACACTTGATTGCTGACATTTGATTGCTGACACTTGATTGCTGAAACTTGATTGCCGACACTTGATTGCCGACACTTGATTGCTGACACTTGATTGCTGACACTTGATTGCTAACACTTGATTGCTAACACTTGATTATTGAGACGTGATTGCTAACACTTGATTGCTGACACGTGATTATTGAGACGTGATTGCTAACACTTGATTGCTAACACTTGATTGCTGACACGTGATTATTGAGACGTGATTGCTAACACTTGATTGCTGACACGTGATTGCAGGCAACCAGATGTTGATAGGTCTACTACGGAAGCCTTTGAAAGTCGTGTTGGACTTGGCATTTTTGTCTTTTTACTTTTTGTACGTACCAAACGAAAACAAAAGAAGTAACTACAATATCTCCTTTCTTTTGGATTAAAAATTTGTCTGTTAAATCAAAAAAATAAAAGTCTGATTCTCCATTGAAGTAGAATAACTTAGAAATAAGGCATTAAGACTACAATTGACATTTAAGTAAAAACAAAATTTTGCCTTCTAACTGAGCGTTTGTCTGGTTTGCTGATTATTTGTATATTTTATGCCAGCAAACTTAGACAATAGGACTTGTTTAAATGATACCTTTGGAAAACAAATTAAGATGGAAGCAATATACGTTTTTGTTTAAATTAGGTGTAAGTTTTGCAATAAGAATAGTTTCAAGTGTTCTTCTAAAAATACATGACCTGGCTAATGCCAAAATCTTCTTCTGAAAAGTGTGGCAAGGATTGGCTGCAGAGTAGATGGCAGGCTTTGAAAACGTTATACTGTGTCCTCGACCTCTTCTGCTTGTCTGATCGAAAAATTCGGGGTAGATTCTTCAACGTAGGTAGAGTTGCAGGATATGCCAGAGTCGCAATAAACAACAATTGATGCTTGTTTTTTGTCCCTTAATTTAGTTTAACTTTGAGGGTTCCGCTAAACAATGTCAAACGTTGAAATGGCCTTAAGTGGAAAATGCTTATTTCTACTTCAATGACTATTGTATTCTTAATGCAATACTTATTACAAATTGTTTGATAAATGTTGTAATTGGCTCGCAAGGTATATTTTGTTGCTAGTTAGAGCCTCTTCAGCTGAATCGCCACTAGTGCTGAAAAGAGACAGAGAGAATGGCTGAAACAAAGTTAGAAAAAAGCCGGATAGAAGAAGATATTCAATGTTTTCAGACAACCTGAAGCCAAATACGAAAGATGACGCAAAATCGAAGAAAATGAAGTGCCTTAACTAATGCTTTATACGCAAGTTAGGACAAGGACCAATGTAATGTAACTTCATAGCTACTTTTTATCATACTTTATACTGTTGTTTCCTCTCAAAGTAACCTGAGTTAATTCATTGAATTTATCGATAGCTCCTAGCAAATATAAAGCTACACGTTCCAGACTGGAATATAATTTAAATGTTTTCTCGTTTTAGGTCTTTGCGACACTGAATTTGATTCCATTGAGATGTGGCCAAGAAGCGGTCGAACATACGTGTTCAGACACAACCATTACTGGCGTTTCGATGATGCTCGCTATTGTAGTGACAGAAACTATCCAAAACCCGTGGGGCAATGGCGTGGAATACCGAATGATATCGACGAAATGTTGCTATGGGGACAAAATTGGAAAACATATTTCTTTAAAGGAAGCAAGTATTACAGATATGATGACTTCATGGACAAAGTTTCATACGAACAAGAAATCCCTCAAGGATGGCCTGGTGTTCCTGACAGTATCGACGCAGCATTCACACACAACGATCTGAAAACGTATTTTTTTAAAGGAAACGCTGTTTATCAGTTTGACAACCAGGCCAACAAAGTTTCAACGGGATATCCAAAAAACATTTCAGATGTGTTTCCCGGTCTACCTGGTGGCCTGCATACAGCATTTAGATGGTATCACGATCGCAGGTCTTATTTCTTTAAGGGATCTTTCTTTTACAGATGGAATGATTCTCTAAAAAAGGTTGATGGACCTTATGTAAGTAAATACTTTTGGAAAAACCTTTGCCTTGTGTAGTGCAAACGACAATGATAATATTTATGCCGTTACGGTGATGGTGATGATTAAGTTATGGTGATGATAATGATGATGATGACGAAGAGGACGATCATAAAGATGATGAGGGTGATAATGGCGTTGGTGATGGTGCTAATGGTGATAATTATGACGTTTATAGTGATGATGACGACAATGACCCTATTAAAGATAATAATGATGGTGGCGATGATGATGATGATGATAATGATGATGATGATGATGATCAGGATGATAATGACGTTAATGATGATGCTAATGATGAAGAATAAAGATGATAATAATGATTGTGATTGAGATGATGGTGATGATGATGGCAACCGTGACAATGGCGAAAATGACAAAAATATCGACGAATGCCAAATATGTTTTCAAACTGCCACACTTACATAATCGGATGAAAATGATACGCTGTGTTCTTAAGAGTATTCTTTACTTCACCCTCAATACATGTATCATAAATAATATCATAATGTTCAAAGATTGAATTGCTTAATTGTTTGAGATTTTTTGGGTTTTCCTCAGAGTAAGAACTTGTAAAGTTCACGAGTGACGTAGAACAAGAAAAACAATGAAGTCAAAACAAAAGATAGAATGAACCTAACAGAAACAAAACAAAGAAAACATTTCATAGGTTCTTACACTGAGAATGAACTGACTTTTTTAAAATGTTGTTTCTAAAGCACATGAATTAGCAGCGATAGGTGAATTATCAGGTGAATTAGCAGTGTTAGCTAAACTAGTACCTGAATTAGCACCTAAATTAGCAGCACTAGCTAAATTAGCACCTGAATTAGCAGCGCTAGCTAAATTAGCACCTGAACTAGCAGCATTAGCTAAATTAGCATCTGAATTAGCAGCGCTAGCTAAATTAGCATCTGAATTAGCACCTGAATTAGCAGCACTAGCTAAATTAGCATCTGAATTAGCAGCGCTAGCTAAACTAGCACCTGAATTAGCACCTAATGTAGCAGCACTAGCTAAATTAGCATCTGAATTAGCAGCGCTAGCTAAACTAGCACCTGAATTAGCACCTAATGTAGCA
>JAOTRI020091204.1:0-15629 GCA_028564885.2 Zoanthus sanctaehelenae
CAACGTATGTACTCATGTTCATAATACTGATCACAGTTTGCGACATCGCAACGTATGTACTCATGTTCATAATACTGATCACAGTTTGCGACATCGCAACGTATGTACTCATGTTCATAATACTGGTCACAGTTTGCGACATCGCAACGTATGTACTCATGTTCATAATACTGGTCATAGTTTGTGACATCGCAACGTATGTACTCATGTTCATAATACTGGTCACAGTTTGCGACATCGCAAACTTTGGTTTAAAGAGGAAGGACTATAATACCCACGTTCTTAACACCACCGTTTACGACATCGCAATGTATGTACTCATGTTCATAATACCACCGTTTGCGACATCGCATAGGACGATACTCTGACCCATTTACAAGCAAAGCATTCATTATTTGATTTGTGCAACAACTACTATTTATTTCTATATTTGCGATGTACGCACTTTTTTAAAAAGGTGTCAAGGCTCGTAATTTGTAATTGATTCTCAGAAAATTAGTTTTAAGATTCTAACATTGTCCAAGCAGTGTACCAGAGTGATACAGGGTGACATATGGTGATAGATAGATAGATGGTGATACAGGGCGATAACGGCGATACATGTTGCAAGGTGAAATACGGTGAAACAGTGATATATTGTGATACACGGTGACACATTGTGATACATTAAGGTAATTGCGATTATGAGCGGGTGATTCCACATTATATTGCCGGCTAGTTCCACATTTTATTGCCGGCTAGTTGGGAAAAAATATATTCCTTATTGGCGGAGTGGCACAAGCACCGAGCCGGCGATTCTACGTTATATGACGTCTCTCTCCCCGAACAAAATGTTTACAAAATGGCAATATAGTATGATAGCGGGTGATAAAAGATGATAATGGGTGCTACAGGATGAAACACGGTGATACAGGGTGATATACGGAGATACATTGAAATATCCGGTGGTACATGGTGATGTGTCAGTGACACATGGTATTACTGGGTGATAGTGCATGGGTGATACATGGTGATAGTGGGTGATAAAGGTGCTACATGGTTTATCTCGGTGATACATGATAATACAGAGTGACATGATACATGGTGATAGGAAGGTGATGCGCATGGAATTACGGTGGTATACAGTTAATAAAACTAATAATGTTGGACTAATGGCGTGTGATTCAAAAATCATATGTGAATTATCTACCAACAAAATAAGTGAACCTCCTACCCTGCTTTAATTTGTTCATGTTGTTTATTATTTTCCTCATCACTTTCCGGTATAATTCAGTACAACTTCTATAGCGGGTAAATCACTAGCTGGGCCTAACAAAATAAGTGAACCCCCTATCCGGCTTTATTCATTTCGTCCATTTTTTTTTCAGTCAACACTTGGCAGACAGATACTGTAAGTAAACCTCGTATGCTGCACTGTTTTTAAACTTTAGCTTTCCTTTGTTTTAATGTGTTATCGGTAGGAGATTAGTACAAAACGTATCGGCTATCAAGATACACATACGCTGAGATTGAAGTTAAACATCTTATTGTTAAAACTCTATGTTGTGTTCCCATGCATAAGAAATTCCTCTAACAAATTTTTGAACTGATCCCCACTTCTCAACTAAAGATATCTAAGAAAACTTTAGACTTAGAGAGTCTATGGTCACCGGCATAGCCAGTTGCAGCTAAATCCAAAGGAACACGCAAAGCCGTTTTCTAACGTCTATTTACAAAAATGTTATCTTGATTTCAGAGGTTTTCAAGCACGCACGTCCTCATTGCGATAACATAACAAAACTCGAACATATAGCAGGGGTTCCATTAAAGGCCAGGCAACGGGAAAATTGACCGGCTGCGAAGACGACTCTTTCCGCTACTTTTAACAGCCCCAACCGAAAGAACAAAATGAAAGTTACTTTTTGATTTTTCATAACGTGCCTTCTTACAAAGGTCTATGAGGACGGATGCCCGCCTGTTAAATTTTAATGAAGCCCCTGCATATACGTTTAAATATCGGTTAATAACCAATTTTAAAATGCACAACTTTTGTACAACAGCATATAACACGGTCCTTCAATTTAATTAAACTGGTTCAACAACTGCACCAGATAAATTTTGAATCAGTTTTTTAAAGTCTAAAAAATATTTAAATTAAAAGAAACAGACTTTTGACATAGAAGTGGCAAAATACTGCTCTATAGCTGCTCACCAATCAATGAGAATGAAGGAATTATCCCGCCATACAATAAAACTTATTTTAGTACAATGCAATTGAAAAAGTTACGGTACGTGTTCAGCATACAAGACTAATAATAAACAAACGAAAGATTGCCAAACGTTTGCTCACTGTAACCTTCAAAGTTCCAAATTGCATTACAAAACTCGTCTAGGTTGTCCATATTTGCCTGAATCACCACCGCCCCGCTATCGCGATGCCCATGACTATCTATGTAAAGAACATGTCGATCTCCGAGAACAAACATGGATGTTTTGTTGTTGATTACAAGAGAGGCAAAGCAGCACTGATTTTTTTGTGTGATATGTTTTCCTTCTCGGAGCTGCTCAGAGATCGTGGAAGGAGTATGAAGATCAACGAGACGGACCGGAAAAGGAGGGCTAACTTCGACATCCATCCATGGAGTGAGGATGGTTGCAGCCTCCTGTACTGACAAATACCGACTTGGTAGATCACTACGGCATTTATCATATACATGGTTTCCGTAATCCATGGAGGCACACACTGCTGCTACCAACGCTGGTGAAAGGACGGCTGAAACATCAGGGAAGACGGCGTTATTAAACAATCGCTTCCCGATGGCCAAGGCTATAACGCTGCAAGCGTTACTGCCATTTCTGCCATTATAAACTCCTTGGCTGAATTCAACGGGAAATTTCCAAATGTATATACCGGAACAAAGCTCAGTTGCAAATATTTTCACGGTGTCCGCTATTTCTAGTACACCAGCATCTCTAGCTATGGAGTATTCAGCATCTCCCACTTCTTCATCGTTGTCATCTTCCTCCTCCTCCTCTTCCTCCTCCTCAGACACAGAAGTAGGTTCCATGGCAATGTCATCACTGGTATTAGGCTGTGGCTGGAGACTGACATCAAATTCATCAAGTTCTTTGGACAATATGGTGCCGAAAGAGGAAACTCCAAGAGCAATCAACTGCATTGCATAATTGTTCGCTTGGATAAGTAAAGCAAGCTTGCCTCTGACGACTCCTTCTTCCAATGAGTTGCTTTCGTATCGATTGCTCTGTAAAGCAAACATAAGTGTTAGTGAAACACAATATATTCTTGGTATAGAACAATGGTTGGCGCAGTTTGTAAGATCTCTGCTTTCCCACCACGAGGTCCCGAGTTCGATCCCGGCACTTTCCCGAGATTTGAATCCTTGTGTGATTCTTTTCCGCCTAAGCCAACTAAGCTTTCCATCCCCCCGGGGTAGGTAAATGAGTACCAGCGTCTGCTGGGAGCTGACCTGCGATGGATTAATCTCCCGTCCAGGGGAGTCAAAGACTCTCATCCGGCTCCATGGGCCACTGGGATCGAAAGGATTTAGCTCATAGAACAATTGCGAGTTCTTACTGTATTATGAATAAATTTTTGTAATTCAATTCTTTTTCTGGTTCTTTCTGTTTTTTTAATATGCACTATGATTTATACCTGATGTGTGTTAGATTCCGACACAAAACTTCTGTCCCGTACACCTGTCCAAACAAATAGAGAAAATAAATAAACGAATACTAGAAACAAAAAGAAAATTAATACCGTAAACAGAAACAAAGGAAAGGAAGAAACAGGATCGGAACATGAGGAAAGTAAGAGGAGGCAGCAAGCCAAAAAGGTAACGTTGCTTTGCCAATACTGTTATTATTTAAGAATTCTTAATAAACAAGAAAAAATAAAATCTTAAAAAAATGTATTATTACTAAAATTTTAACTTCAAGTTTCTGGTGCCAACGTTGTGGCTCCGTCATCAGAAAATTTTAGCCTAAGATATTTTATCTAGCTCTGACCAATATATACTAACCATCCAGTACTCTAGTGCTACCGTGGAAGCTACCTTCCTACGTAAACTAGTTACCTTTCAATTTGATCTTTAAATCTTCAATTTGTTTCTTCAACGCAGGAGCCAACTTGTTTTTGAAGTAGTTCAGAAACGATACCATTTCCCTTTTGAGCAAAGTCAATTCTTCACGGTAACGCTTTTGTTCAAGCATCTTCTCAATAACATCACGTTTTCTGCGGACTGGCACTGCAAGAAAACAAACAAAATTAGTTTCTTAGTATATTTTTATGTAAAGTCTCCTGACGAGTGAGTCGTTACGTGTCACCAAACAGGCTTGTCCAGATGGAACTGTAGTACTGAGTAGTTTTTTCTTCTACATACCTTTATACAAATAAATGACACAAAATATTAACACTGGCAATAATGATACTTCAGAAAAGCATAAAAATAACCACAGCTGAGAAAGCCAAAATTCGACGGACGTTTATATTTCGAGCAAATTTAATGGTCTTCATATATGTATATCTGGATGATACAATTGTAAAAGGGCTGAGCTTTCAGAAACTTTTTGACAAGTTTGTTATCAAGACTTTTTTCATTTAACTTCACAACAATATCGTTCATGAAAATTTGCTTCAATCCAAACATTTCCTACGATTGGGGTTAAAAATGCCCCCAATACCCGAACGTTAAAAACAATTTTTGCTTTATTACTGTACGTTAACTGTTTTAAATAAGCTTTAGTACTGCACAAAAAATCGTGGGACCAACACTTTTACTTGCCGGCCTAGAATTATTATACCTTCGTTTCGTCCAGATTGACTAGTTGACCAAGGGAACTCTCCAGCTTCTATATCAGCAAGGGTGAGGGTGCTATCTACCATAGGCTTGTAGATGTCAACCAGGGCAAGGGCTCTTTCTTTTGTGGCTGTAATCTTTTTACGAAGGCGATCACGTTGCTTTGATGAATCTAATAACGTTTATAAATCAATAAAACAAGAACTGTAATATCAAATTCAATGAGGGATTGCTGTCCGACTAAGGTCATTTTGTAACAAGTAAAAAATGGGAGTAACCACAGAATACCCCGCCACTGCCGTTAATATAATTCAGCGCATTTGTTTTTAAAGAACGACGAATGCGCAGAATAAATCATCATGTTATTATCGAGAGTTGCGGGGTATTCTGTAGTTAAGCTAAAAAATGATAAGTACTCAACAAAACATGAAACAGAGACAGAGAACATATCATCTAATTACCCGCCATTTTCCCCATGTTATACGTAAATTGAGCAATTGCATAGTAGCAACTTTGAATGGCCCTCTGAATGTAGGTCACAGCTTTTGCTTTAAGGGACTTCTCTCCAGTTTCTGAGAAGCTAGGCTCCACACTGATTTCTTTTATTGTTTGGGAGGAACACATTTCTCTGCCAGCCTCAAAGAGAGCTTTCTGTAGAGGTGAGGCTTTTTCCTTCAAGTAAAGGACATGGCCGAGGTACTTGATCTCCTCGTTTCTCAAGTGAATCTTAGTATTACATGCCATCTCTTCCTCTATTGGAGAGAACATTCTATTGTCAGAAAAACTAAACATTGAACGTATATAAAAGTGAACTAAACCGGAAAAAAGTAATATGTAGAAAAACACAAAAAGTCTGAAAAATCAATTCTAAATAACTTTGTGTTTTAATTATGGTATTCAAACTTTGTGGGGTGCAATTTACTTGAAAATAATAAGCATGCTGTTAACATCAAATGAGTGTGCAGAACTATGATTCTTAGATGAATAGCCTTTAACAACGAGAGAAAAATTGTAACAGTTAGGAGCCAATCATATTTCAGGAAATAAAAGAAATCCTACTCTTATATACAAGAATAATTTATGCATATGAGACACTTTTAGAAATTGCATGAGACTCACTCAATAAGACTTACCACGTGCTGCACTTAGAACATCTGATTTCCAGGTATGAAATGGTACAGGAAGTCCCACATTTTCAGAAAGCTGATTGATGTCTACCTCAAGTTTTTGAATTTGTGATTGAGCCTAGAGTAAAATTAAGAATAACCATTAAAAGAAGGTTTCAGCTGATCGCATGTGCAGTGCTGAAGTGAGCAAATAATTTATGAAGAGATATTTTAACATATCTTTACTGTTGGCTTCTGAAGCGTAGATTGGAGATAGAAACGACAAACAAGCAAACGTAAACAAAAAAGACATATAAGATGCTAACCTTCAGATACCGTTTGACAAGAAGTTTTGGCAAGCTCTTTATCTTTTGCTTATTCCAGCTTAAGGCGTGTTCCGTAAGAAGCTCCTCTCTCGCTAAAGAGATATAATAGGAAACAAAAGATTAAAACATGCATCTACTTTGTAATAAGCCTTTTCGTTAGTTCAATTGATGTAGCTCTTTGTGGTCTTTTGTTGCCTGATCAAAAACTGTGTCTTCTCATATTAATCATTTGATCATACTATATAAGTAAATGAGTATAAACAATAAGGTACATTTAGCAACAAAAATATAGGAACATAACAAGTAGTAAGAAAATGTGTATGAGCTGAAGAGATTAAATTTTTCTATATAACAATTTGATACAAAATAAAGATTTTTAACTATCTTCAAATACTTGTGGCTCTCAAAAAAGCAATTATTGAATAATGGACTTGAACCAATATTTAACTATAAACCTTGATGTCCTCCACTTTCTTTATCATTCAATATGATAAAGATGAGAATATTGTGGATCATACTTACTGAATATGTAACAGGTTACTTGTACACTTTACCTTCTGGAAGCATATGTTTAGTTGAAGAGCCAAGCCTAGAGAAATGGCTATTTATCTGTTCAACTTCCTCACCAGTTGTACCTGCAGCTCCCTCTTGCCACCTTCCACCCCAAATGGCCTAAAGTATGAACAAAAAAGAGATATACCTCAAGGTTTGGGAAAGTAGTGTGTAAATGTGAGGCTAGTATCTGTTAATATTGAAGAATATTATACTGATCACTATAAGACATGATTGTGTCCTGCATACTGATAAAAGCAGCTTCTAAATGAAAACAACACTTTTGAAACATTTCATATAGCTTTGTACTAAATACTCTATAAAAAGACCCAAGGCAAAACAAGCTGGGTTGATAAAAACATAAATGTATAAAAGGGCAGTTCTATCTCTTTGTGCCCAATAGCACAATAATGGCAATATTGTACAGCAGCCCATGAAATTGTGATCACAAAGTATGATTACATATACATTGTACGATTGGATTATAGTCACTATAGTGCTCAAACTGTAAGCAGCATGTAACCAATACATAATGCAAAAAGTTTATGCTTCACAAGAAAGCTTTCCACCCAAACCTCAAAGAGCCCAAAACTCCAAAATATAGAACTGGTAATTAATGTTTTCCCTCTAATCAAAAGTATTTAAGTAAAGCTACTACAGTATAAGTTTAAAAGAACTGGTCTTATTATACCTGACAGTGCCATGAGTGAGCCTTGCCATGCATGATTGACAATGCAGGTTTCATTTTCGATGCTGTATCTGGGTCATGCCTCTTCAACCATGGCCAGTATTTACAACACACATCATACCAGAAAAACTCTGTGTTGCCAACATAATAGGTCTTTTGTAAATAATGGCCATAACCATAGATTTCCCCAACCATCATGCTAACTGCATGTTGTGCTAAAGCATGTCTGCAACCACTAATTTCTAGACCTGTCTCACAAATATTCTTTTTTTTCCGTAGGGTGTTGGCAGCTGCTCTCCAAGATGTATCACCACATTGATTACTTCCATCATTTCTCTAAAGATATAGATCATGTAATTATATTTATAGAATAAACTTTAAATATATGCTTGTAACTAAGTGTGTTGTAAATGGTGAACAGTGTTAAGGAGGTGTGAGGTGGAATACAAGAGAGAAACCCAAACAAATATAGAAATTACAGCTCTAAAACCTAAATTACAGTAGAGAAAAGTAATTATATGTAGCAGCAAATCACTGTAAGCTGCAATGGTTTCTCTAAAAAATCAATTTAGTGATAAAATATGTACATTATACACCATATTAAAAAAAGAGATAATTTAGCTTCATGACATTTTTGACATCAGACCTTTATTGGAGTAAAAATGTCAAAGTAAAACATTGGATTTAGTCCAATGGAGGTCTAACGTCTGAAGCAGCAGTAAAAGTTCTCTCTTTTTTTATGGTGTATAATAAATCATTTATCACTAGAACCTTCAATGATTATATCAACTTGTAATATTCAAACTGCACATATTAAATATAAATTTAAATAGACTAAAGAAAAAAGGGAGTGCAAGATTTGAATTTTTCATGATCATAAAATTGAGGTAAAAAAGAATAATTAGAAGATTTTATATGCCAAAAATTGTTAGGATTTGGGTTAATTTCCAGAAATATCAATCCATATTCATTTGGTTTAACTATTTAAATAACTACAGACAACACTGACATATGGTAGTATGAAATGTCTGATATATCATTTGTAAAACACTTAATTCTTAAAAGTTTGAAGAGGTAATAATTATTAATTTGCATAAGAGACTATATACAGTTACTGTCTATTGCTTTAAAATATTAGTGGTTTCAATTTATTTTTCAATGTTTTGTGGCAATGTTTATCTACCCTAACTCTATATCTTTAAAATCCTTGATCTAAAACTTTTTTGGATTGTACAGTACAGAAAAAAGGCAAAGGAAAATAGGACATAAAAGTATAATTAATCCATTAAACCACAGCTTATTATAGAATGATGTGGCTTTTACCTTCTTTGATGACCTCTGGTATACTTTTTGAATGTGTTCATCCACCTTGGCATTGGAGGCAACAAAGGTTTCTCCATAGTAACATTCTTTTTTTCGACTAGATAAATTAGAAATTGATTTAAAAATAATTAAAATATGCTATTTGAATAGTTATATAATCCTTAATAATGCTCTGTAATCCAATGAAGCTCAATAATATGTGGCAGGGGAAAATATGGAGTGATGGTATAGAAAACCAATTGCTAAATCTTGCTTGTATATAAAAATAATTATAATGAACTCAATTGTATATTTAGAAGACAGTGACTTAAACAACATATTTTTATTCACTAATGTTATTTCTATTAGTGTTGATAAAAGAACAAATCTTCACTTAAAACCAACAGATAACTATTACCAGTGACAAAATAATAAAGGCTTTACAAGCCTTATAAATACTTACCTCCCTGCTTGCTGGAAGCGGTAAAGCTTCATGTTTCCATCAATGTGCACTGAATGCTGACCTGCATAACAAGCAGGGCACACCATCCAATCTAATTGTGCTATGCGATCCAAGCTAAACTGACAATACTTCCATTCTTTGAAAGATTTTTTAAAAGTTGCAGAATTTATTATTCCAACCTGAAATCATAAGTACGCAGTAGGTTTTAATATTCTGATTGATTATGTATACTGTAACAGTTTCAGTACAACTAGATTAGAACTGCAATCAGTTACTAAACACAGAAATATTTTAAAAAACATCACAGTGAAACATCTAATACATATTTACATATTATATTTTTTTATATAACAAAATTGCAATTAAATATACCGTTTTACATAATTTCATATACCATAAATGATCTATTTAACATCCTGTCAGATACATCACCTGACGGCTCCTCCAGTACAGAGAGGCATTTAATTTGGCTCCTCCAATATAGGGCATTTAATGGAGAGTGGGATCTAACTTATAAATTACTACATGTTCAATGATCAACTCAGTATTAATTAAATTTTTGCTGATTTGTTAATGAATATCTGATAAGTTCTGATGTTGATGGCCTACTTGTGGGAAAAATATTCTTTACCCTCTCTTTAGAACAAGAAAATTGTTCCAGGCTCTTGATAAAAGAAGTCTCTGAGATTCCTGGTATCAACTTTTGAAGAGTATTCCAGTATTTGAAAAGATCTTGTTGAAAAGCATAACTTGTATTGGTGATGCTACCAGGCCAAAAACCCAACTGGATAAGGACATTGGGATAAGAGGTCCAGCTGATGTCACCACAACTATCACATTTATAGCTTTGGTTGTTTAGGTCAAAACGTCCTTCAACAAATAATAGAACAAAATTAATTAGAAATAAAACTGACAATAGTAACTTTAAACGTAATAATATAATTTGACGTGTAAGTCTGGATCACCAGAAAAACTATTTTACAACAGGCTACCTAGCTCCCTAACATATATAACAAAACAATTAAGGTGGTATTAAAAATAATACTTACAAACAAGTTCTATAAAAAAAATTTATAAATTAGGCACATGGACACGTACATACAGTACCAGAGAACGTCATCTTACAAATGACAAACTTTGTCAGTAAATTTTTTCTTTTCCATCTCCAATTGTAATACATGGGGTAAAGCATCTTAAAAAAACTCTTTTAGCTTTTTGTAACAAACAATCTATAACCAGATAATATCAAAATAATAAGAAACATATTTTCAGTCATTTGAAAATGTTGCTGAAACAAAAATAAAAAAAATATCTTAAACTTTTTAACTAAATATATTCTCTTTACTATAAGTATACATACTACATGATGGTGTTAAAATACATTATATATTCTTGACTACCTTCCAAAGTGACAACAATTAAGTGTGTCTCCAAGTGAACAGCTTCTGGCCAGCACCTACCATTGCACTTACAGCAAAATACCTCACCAGGCGGAAGACTTTTGCCTTGAAGATAAAATTAACACTACATTTAGATTATGTGAAGGACTGGCCACTTCTAGGCCAAAACAGCTGTACCATGTTCCATGTTCAAACAATTTTCAGTTTTGATTTTATTCGATATTTCATAATTAAGTAAAATAAAATATAATAATTCTTGAATATAAATTGTTTCTTTAGAAACACTGACGCAGCTCAAACTAATTTACCGCTAGTTATTTTTCTATATTGAATATGAACTTCCAAATTTATACAAAATGTTTTATAATAATAAATAGCAGGACTGGTGTTTTTTTAACACATTTATTTATTCAATATTTAAAATTCTTGCTAAGACTAAGGGCTTTTATAAATATTAACACAACTGAGACATCCATAAGTTGATGATGCCTAATATTTTGACTATATTACATGGTCTTCATGAGGGTGACTTAATCTTTTATTTTATTAAAATATATATTTTTATAGCTGAAGAAGCCCAAACAGGCCAAATATTCTATTACACTACCAAGAAAAAAGTTTGCTATTTATGATTGTTTTAAGGAAAAGCATTTTGTATCTATTGGATCCTTTTTTTTAAAGCACTGTCGTTGGAAAACTAACATCATTTACTCATCTATATATCTATACATACATGCACTCTAACACTAACCAACTATACACCAATGTGCCTGGCCATTATCATTGTATTTTCTTGATACAAGAGGCTCTATTGGAGCAGCATAGTCAGAGAGTAGTGCTTCTCTGTTGTGGAAAGGGTGATATTGATGGTATTTAATATCACAATTTCCACAAAGAACTTTGCCTGGGCTACATGATTGGCATCTTATTGTTGCTGACTTCTTGCAATGGTAACATACAACATCTGGTACTTGAAAACATTTTATCATTGACTCTAAAAGGATGGGTCTCGATTCTTCCCAGCTTTCTTGTAGTGTAGCAGTCCTGCTGGCCCATGTCTGTTTGGGAGCCTGATCTCCCTCCCACTGTTGCACGAATTCCGTTGCTGCTTTAACAACCCCATCCATATCATCTTAAAGATAATCAGAGATAATTGTAAATGTTGAAATTAAAGTATCATTGTTGACGATTTGGGTGCAAGAATGCCAAAATTTTCACTAACTTTATATAGAATAACTATAGAATGCCCTGCCACTGCCATTAACATAATTCAGTGCATTAGTTTTTAGACAATGACAAATGAGCAGATTAAATCACTATTTTATTTATGAGAGTGGCAGGGCCCTTCATATTAACGTTATATTTCCAACATGTATGGGAAAAGCTAATATTCACAACTTTAACAGTATTTAATAAAGCTGCCATTATTTTATGTATTTTAATGATAGAGTTTTTATAAGCAATAAATTAGAATATAGAATCAAAGTCTAAAACAATACACAGTAGGGTAGCACGTACATTAGGGCAACTTATACAGAATCTATGCTGAAACAATTTTTAAATGGCATATTTTGATTTGTACAGTACCTGAGGACGAGAAGCCAACTGCATGATCCACCCAATGTTCACAAAGTGGAGATTCAGTTGCTACAAAAAAATCATTGCTGCAATCATATTTTGAACATTACATATTTTTTGTGACAAATATAAGCAGGCATAATCATAAATGTTTATATTTTTTTTTCTTGTTTTCAATTTTTGAAATTCATGATGAGACTGCCAAGTTGAAATAAACAAAATTGTTTTTAAACTGAGAAGTGCAGTTTATGTAAAAAACTATAAAAACATAAGATTAACTGATGGCACAAGCAGCAGTACGTAGCAAAATATAACTACTATAAATTCTTTTGATTTATTTCCTTCGTAGAGTAGGTAAAACGGGACTCAAATCTCACCACTTCCATCTGATTTCTCCGCAGGTTTTGTTTTCCTTTCCTTGTAAGTTCCCTTTACACTACGCAATCCGGACCGTGGGTCCTTTGAGAACTCAAGATTGAGGGGTGCATTTTTCGATTTTTTTGATGGCTTGTCTTTATCCAAAAATTCCTGGCTTCTTTTAAGAATTTCTTCTAAAGGCGGTAGGCGCGAGCTACGACCTTTTCCATCTAAAATAAAAGAACCTTCACTTTAATCATTCAGTAAACAAAATAATTTTTTAAATTCATGAAACAGTTGCCCTAGTTAAAAAAGTTATTACAGTAACTAAACTCACCACGTTTTCTTCGCGTCGAATCATCCGCCATCACCTCAATGGGGCACAAATGTGGTCACACAAACCTGCATTTGGGTCCTGGCCTTTTTGCAAAAAGGGCCAAGGAATTACTGATATGGTAATTTTGACGCGATTTGACAAATAATGATATTAATAATTTCAAGAGAGAGATCATGTTGCGACGGCACAGTGGAGCGCAGTCTTCCTCTGGCTGCTGCGACTCATGGGATTGGCACCCAATCTCATTAAAGAGTCGACAGTTTTTCTGTTGGTAAAATAGTCATATATTAATCAAATCGCTTCTTGTAAGCAACCTCAACCGTGGTTTAAGTCATTCACATTTTCAATTAAAGTAGCAATCTCGAAGTTAAATTATTAAATGATTACAAATGTCATATTTTTTGCCATTTGAAGAAAAACTGCCTGCCAAGACCTAAGCAGTCCAGAGAAACGAAGGACCTTATTTTGCAAATGGTTCAAACCTTTCAAAGCCAAATCGACTTTTTACTTACCTCTCTCTTGTTCAAGTTAGCCGGATTAAGCTTCTGGTAACATTAAAGCTAAAAACTAATCTGCAATTCTAATTCAATTCCACAGTCAGACACCAAACTTAATAACTGTAGACTTGACTTGACCCTTTCTGTCCCAGTTTAATTATTAAATTCTCCCAACTTGAGCCTATACTTTTCATTAAACAAGTTTGAGAGAATTTCACCTTTAATCTTCCGTAGTGTGCCTTGTTTGGTCAATTCTCATTTTCTCATAACCAAATGTCTTATTTTGTATTTATTACGTAAGGAGAAGTTGGGTGTTGATAACCGATTGGGACTGAAAGTGTTAAACAAAGTGCATCGAGGAAATCGCCCATGTTTCTTCGCTGCATATTATTTAAAGTTCTCACCCGGTTCTAAAAGCCGTGTTGGCAGCCACGCACGGATGAAATAAAACCATTTTGATAGAATTATTTTAAAAGATAAATCCAGTGGTATATAAAAGGTAGAACTGCAAATCTGCAAAATAATTTTTAGCCAAGTGATAAATTTTGGATCAACAAACCCTAAGTGTTCTCGGATGCTTTCGGGCACTTCTGCAAAGCTTATATATGACAAAACAAAACTTGCTTAAAATTGCCAAAAGGCCGATGAAGCCAGCGCTTATCTCCGGTTTTCGTAGTATTAAGCGGATGAGAGTCTACGACTCCCCCTGGGCAAAGTTGTTCAAAGGCTGGTTAATTTTAACCCTGGGTTAAGAAAAAATTCAAACAGGAATTTCATCTTTAAGCAAAAGGTAAACGGTTATTTATGAAGACTGTTGAGATTATTCTAGGAAAAGTCTTCTTATTCCCAAAATTACAGCTAAAATCTCTCCTTGCTGGTACTCATTAACTTACCCTAGAAGGATGGAAAGTAATCTTAGTCAGGAAAACTCCCGGGTTCAAACTGGAGATCTTGTGGTTGGAAAGCAGAGACCTTTAAACCACGTCCGGACACGACATCAAAGAAATTAATAACAGTCAAAATATCACTTGGATGGGGTGCATTTCATAACCTGATAACAATGAACCTTACCTGTACCCACGAGTTGCGGCAAGGTGAAGCGGGGTTGTTCCCGTATCATCCTTTTCATTTAATGATTTTGGTTCCAGTTGTACGAGTGTCTCAACGTTTTGCACAACACCATTTTCTGCAGCTAAATGTAGCGGAGTTTTCTCAGTTTTGTCTTTTTCAACAGTGCAGCATTCTTTTTCCAGTAGGGCCGATAATATCTGAATTTTGCAACGAAATCACATTTAATATATACAAATACATGCGGAGATAAAGAACTAT
Organism: Zoanthus sanctaehelenae; assembly: GCA_028564885.2. Classification (NCBI taxonomy): domain Eukaryota; kingdom Metazoa; phylum Cnidaria; class Anthozoa; order Zoantharia; family Zoanthidae; genus Zoanthus; species Zoanthus sanctaehelenae. The sequence goes on from JAOTRI020091204.1 coordinate 14,732, forward strand.
GAACAAATCTGAGCTCCATATGGGAATCGAACCCATGACCTTCCATACACTATTTGGACGCTCTACCACAGAGCCACGGGAACTCATATGGCGAGCAAGGTCACAATATTGGAGCTCAGTTATAGAGTGTCCGACAAGTGTACGGAAGGCCATGGGTTCGATTCCCATATGGAGCTCAGATTTTTTCAGACTTCTTTATCGTCGCATGTATTTGTTTATATTATTATAATGCATGATCGTCCTGTTTGTATTATTGAAAACATATATTTAGAGATTGTGACAGAAAGCAGACCAGCAATAGACAAAAAACGACGTTGAGAAGTCACCATGCGGGAGTTGTAGCTACGTAAATATGTATCAAAAGAAAATTAATTGCGTAAGGTATCAATTAGTATAGGAAATACCACAGTTCTTTATTGAGGAGGTCAATTTCATTGGTAAGTGATTTACAAAAGAGTCCTCAAAAATATTAGTACCACAAGTGCGAAGTACGAGTGGTACTAACTCACTTTCATCAAATACAAACGGTATTTTTCATTAAATCTTCGAGAACAAAGGTGGTAATTCCTTTTAATATCATATCTACATAAAATATTTGACTCTTTACAATGAAACTCACTTCGCGCTGGATTATCGTGGTAGTACGTGGACGATAGTGATACAACAAAAGTCAAGTCTTGTAGAAAATAGACACACGGCTCTGGGACAGATCCATGCAATTAATTAATAACACGAGTGGTATTAATTAATTACTTGAATTAAGAAAAGATTCCATGCTAGCGTCAGCCAATCAAAATCGAGTATTTCGTAACAAAACAAAACATAACAAAAGCTAATACTTTAGAGCCTAACGGCCTTAATAAACGCGACGAAACTTACTAATATTTCTTTCTTTTTT
>JAOTRI020091215.1:0-15628 GCA_028564885.2 Zoanthus sanctaehelenae
GATCATTTTACAAAATCTCCTTACGAGGACTAGCTAATACGTCATTTTTATGCTTCATTGGCCTATGAAAACACACCGCTCGGCCAATAGAAACCACTGTACTATCTTAAATATTTTATAAACTCTGATAAAACATAGATTTTCGGCCAATCAGAGCGCGCGTAGGGTCCTATCTATATTATAATCTCCTTTAATATATAATAAACAAATTACACCAAAGAAAGTGCTTTGTACGTACGGATTTTATTCACTCGTTGCAAAAGTTTAGAAACTCGCTTGTTCCCTACGCTCACTCGTTCGTTTCTAAAGGTTTGCGACTCGTGAATAAAAATCCGTACGGCGCACTTTCTATGAAGTAATCTATTTTTATCATATACTTACTTCGATATTTACATAGTAGATCGGTGAAGTATAGCACGCACAAGCCACCCATATCAATCATACGTGGTGAAATCAAAAACAGCTAATCAGAGCGCACGATTTTCATATCATCACTTGTGATTGGTATGGGACTTTTCCCGCCGTTGACCCTGTCAATCTACATCGTTGATGATTGAGAGAGAAAAACAAGTGTTTTAAAAAAGAAAATTACATGTCCGCTTGGAGTTACGAATTTTATCTTCGAGTGTTGAAAGATCTCACTTGTTCCATATTTTTTCAACACTTGAAGATAAAATTCGTATCTCCGTGCGGCCATGTAATATCTTCTATAGAGATTATTACATGGCAAGAGTTTGATATCGTTTTTATTCACGAGTTTTCGTGTCATAGCGCGAATGTGCGGGTCTTCGAGGGAGTGAGCGGTATGATACGAAAACTCGTGAATAAAAACGATATCAAGCTCTTGCCATGTCATAATTTGTTTATTATATACTCTGCGTCAGATAAAATAGCACAAAATGAAAACAAATAGCATTTTTGTTATTCAAAAAGTGCTGCTAAAGCAAGTAAAACCATTACAGGGTTTTCAAAAAATAATCATAAAAATAGTCAAGAAAAAGCAACTTGACAAGCAAAACTTCCCAAGCTTTGCCATGTGACGTCACAAAATCAAGAACAGTGATTGGACAAGAGATCTGCATCGCACGATTTGATTGGACAAAAAAGTCGTGAAGTGATATCGTATCACTTCACTAACACGATTTTTATTCGTGGCTTTATTACACAGCTATCGACTCACAGTTTATAATAAAATATTTAACTACACCTTACATTATTATATATTAACAACTAGAAGCTTTAATAGAAAGTGAAGTGCTATGAGCTGATGTAAATGAGTAGCATTATAATAGTGTGAGACAGTGAGATAGACATCATAAATAAGCATTGACAATAATTATTGTTCTTCTTTAAAATCAATACTGCTTATTAAATAACCACCACAGGTTCAGCTCTGCTTAGCACATGAACTTTGCCATTTTGGACCGTTACATTAGGCACTGCCACAACTATAAGTTAGTTTTTTTTTCAGTGAATCATCCATCACCCATCCGAGATCGCAACATTTTTTTCCCTTTTTTAAAAAAGTGTTTCATTTTAAACATTACATTATATTATACATACACTTAAAACAGTTATTAAAGAAAAAAAAGTTGAAAGAAAATAAATAATACAAAAGCTGTGATGAAAAATATATGTAATTCTCCAACTGCACAAAAAAACGTACTGTACATTCAAATAACACCATGAGAGGGTCTGGGGTGAGTACAAATATCCAGCCGTATTGCACATTTTGAGCGATATTCATACTCCAGAAAACTTGTTTGGGAGCACATGTGGCAGTATTTAGTTCTATTTTTTATGAATAAAAGATTGGATAATAAATCACTTACTAGACAGTTTAGTATGTAGTATGGCTGGTATTTTTACTCGTCCTGTGTTTTTTGACTCTCCCTCTCGGCTCGTCAAAATACTACAAGACTTGTAAAAATATCCAGCCATATTACATACTAAACTGTCTAGTAATAAGATATACTAACTATTTTAGAGTAAAAATGTTTATATTTGCAGCCACGGCAAGAGCTCCTCTCCTTTGTTCTATCATTCACCTCTATCATAACTGTATCTGTCATCTGACAAAGTTCTAAAATGTTTATGGTTGGTTATATTTTCTTTGCTCTACAACTGTATATAGTTTGCTTGCAAAACAACATGGTTAATTAGTTTGAAGAGCTTAACATCAAAATGACCAATAAGAAGTTCAAGACACCGCCTAGATATAAATTGACTGGAAGTGCACAGAGCAATCACAGCAGAGAACAGGAGGCACATCATGAATAACGATGCTATATGTACTTGTTTGATACACAGCTGCTCTAACACATGAAACAGTTTTAATTGTACTGTATCTATAATATAGCACTTATCCTAAAGCTTTGAGCACTCTACAAATAAATACAGGTTTTAACAGTTTGAGGGTCTTAAAAAGTCTGCAGAGCAGGCTCACAAGCATGTTATGGTGCAAATTGGCAGCCGATAAAAAGTGCTGTCAGTTAAAGAGACAGACCAAAACACTGGGATCACCACCCTGCTCTTAGCGAGAAGTGTGCACCTTTTTTTTAAGTCCCTTGACAGAAAGATCAAGAGACTGGGTCTACTGTACGATTTAATGTCCTTATCCTAGTCATTAGACATAAAGCTTACTTACCAAAAATTTATTTGTTATAAAATTACATTCCTACTTTTTAGTTTTCTTTAAATAAAAAAGATTGCCACAAAAAAAATTTACAGAACAGAAAGTGGCTTCCAATGCTATAGCTTTCCATAAGCAAGATACAAACAACAGAAAAGCAGTAAGTTCCCAAATATTTTTGACAGCTATTAATAATTTTCACATATGTAAATGTAGACCTTTGTTCTAAAAATTGACAATAATTAAAGATCTACCAATGTTATCTATGTAAGGTTTAGACAGAAACACTGACCAGGCAATGCAACATACACAGCACTGTAGGGGGGAGGTGGTATGTTTGGTTTGTCTTCTTGATTCCCAGCAGGTTCTTCAGCATTTTCCGATGTTGCTAGTTGGTCAGTAGTATGTGTTTCTTCACTAGATGATACCTGTTAAATAGGTCAAAAAAGAATACTAGGAGTTCTAGCATTTTAAATATGTTATTAGTATATTATGTTATAAAATAATATGTTGCTACCTTTGTGATAAATTTAAAGAGCTACTATGGTGAAAATCACATCATTCAAATCTAAGCCATTTTAAAACATAGAAAAGAAGTTTGTAGAAGAGTAAAAATGCTACATACTGTTTTCAAATAACTCTTTTCGTTCCAAAGATATTCAAGTTTTTAAAATGTGCAAATTAGGCAATTTATAACATCATATACACAACTAAATTTTGATCAACTATGATATACAACTAACAACAATATCTCCATCAATTTGTTACAATCATGTTTGATTTTTTACAGTAAGTTTCCTTTTGTGGGAATGAAGTGCTCTGTAACAAGAACTTAACAAATTTTATTACCATAGCAACACACTGGGTTCCAGACCTCCACAATATTAAGGGCTTTTTTATGGCCTTGTTTAATGTTTTCCAAGCTTAAAATTGCTTACTGTAAGTATTGAAATTAAGCAAGAAGAAACTTGTAAAGAGTGGGTTGCCATGAGAACAGAAACTTTTATAGCTGTAAGTATGTTATATGTAGAACTATTAGTCTTCCAAGTTTCAAAGGTTGCTGCTACAAACTGACCAAGATAATTACAATAAAATTTATTATTCCCCTAAATACTATTTATATACTCGATTTATGATGCCATCAGTTATATAATTTGCATATTTTACTCATTTTTCAAACTTAAATATTTCTTGAACCAATGCAGATATTTGTAAACGGTAAACAGGATCATTAACGATTTGTAGACTTCTATGTGATTAACCCGAAAGATCAAGAAATAAAAATTTGATCACAGTAGCGTTTTACCACTTGTCCATTTTTTCATAATTGTAACACTAGATACAAACTAGATAATCTCAATATTCAGAACTACAAGTCCACTTCAGGGCAGAGCACTTTTTTATACCATGCAATGGAGACGATACTGGCAACCCTTTTCTGTCTCGCTTCGTGCAGTGGAATGGATATTTGTCTTGACAAGAAACCTGTGTTCCTTTTTTTTACTTGGGCCACCTGTGGTAGGCCGAGTCAAGGTTTCCCCTTTCATCAAATGAATATATCTATCTTTCTTTCCATCATGTCGCATTTTGGAAACTTACCCAGAAATTAATATGTTTAGCTTTGCTAAAAAGACTTTTGATCAATACAGGGGTGTGGAAATTGTACGCCCGACTTGCCCGACCCGTTATGTTGGGAACCTGGACAAGTGAAATTTTGCTGTTTAATTGTCCATGGACAAGTAGTTTTTTTAATAGGTCTAAACTTGCAAGTTAGTAGTGCTCTAAAGTTTTGTTTTGTAATTACGCCGTATTATGGCGAGATTTTCTGAATTTTTGTCATTTTCACCATATTTCGTCCTATTTAAACTGTAGTGAATTTAAAGTGAACCGTTATGCAAAAGTATTGTTCTTTAATCAGCGAAATTCACCTTGAATTCAGGAAAATAGAAAAATTAATATCGGCGTAATTACGGAGAAAAGTTATCACTATTCAGACTTAACAGATGGAGTTAATGAAGTGGAACTCAAACAATTCAATTTAAGCAAGTTGATTTGGGGTCCGGGCAAGTAGACTTTTAATTTTACTTGCCCAGGACAAGTGTCCAAAATACATATTTCCACACCCCTGCAATACTCCAAAAGGCTTTGAAGCCAAGTTTTTTGAGACTGAGAAGAGTTTTTCAAGTTTTCAAAAAGATTTCTTCTAATGAACTTCTTGCTCCAACAGTAAAAGTATACACAAATTAATTATGGACATGGCGATTGTTTGAGTCAACTCGCTTCATATTTGTGTCAATTCAATATGGGATGTGTTTCTAGAGCTATTTTGCAATTACCGCAAGTATTGTACAATGGCTGGAAAGTTTATTTTTGTTTTATTTCTTTATTTTCTTAACATTTTGCTTTTTATAGTTTAACTCAAACATAAAGTTAAAGTTCCATTATAGAAGAAAGAACTAAACAAAATAAATATAGTTTAAATTTTCATTACGCAAATGAAAGAACTGTCAACTTCCATGAAATGCTTTCAACCATAAAAAAAGTCTTAAGTGTACCGCTTGTAAACTGACAGTTCTCACAGTTTTTCCAGAACTGACAAGGATTAATTATTTTATGGTAGGAAAATGGTTCTTGATTTTTTGTAAACTAATTGACAATGACTATGCTAAGAGATTTTCTTTACTTTGTTTTTAGACACTGAATTATAGCTCGCGTTTCTGTGGTTGTTTTAGGCCAAACAATTGAATTTGTGATACAAAAATGAAACTTGGCATATAATTAAACCTTAGATTCATCATTATGAACTCAAACATTAGGTAGCCCAGATATACGCGTGTGTACAGTTTTTGAATCTCCAAGAACCGGTTCCTCAAAACTCCGATTAACTTAATCCACTATTAAGACAACATTCAGAGACTGATTTTTTCATGAGTATAGCTTTGTGATGCTCAATTTTACCAATTAAGGTGATAATTTCCGTATCGGGGCCTACTTATTAATGCATGATCGCCTATTACATAGGGATCGGTAAGGTTTAGTTTGTATGATTAAACAATAGTAGGCCCCAATTTACCCCAATTCGTTTTATCTGTTTAAATCGAAAACAAAGACTTAGAAGTCACGACTTCGAGATTATTTTCTGAAAGAGAAGAAATAAGTTTATAGTACTAGTAAAGTTACTGCTAGGCACTTACCGGCTGGTAACGTCCGTACTGTGCCATTTCTGCTTTAAGTACAAAACCTAAAAGCAAGTTTAGCCACACACGTCTTTTACCTGACGAGCTTGAACGCAATTATTAACTAGAATGATGGAATTTCAATCCATTACAGTGTACAGTATTGAGTTTCTGAAATCCATGCAATATGGCGACTCTTTCCGCCCAAGTCAAAACTAGCACCAGGCTCTTGCTGTTAAAATTGAGCTGCTCAATTACTTATGACGTCATTGTCCTTGATATGACATCATATATACGAGTCAGTGCAGTCGAGCATCCCTTCATATATCCCTTGATTCACCCTTAGCATATTTGCTAATAGTTTTTAATGAGGTTACAAAAACTGAAACGCTGGATATTTGGCACTGCTAGTGCTGGGATTAGCTATAGAAGCTGTATGCAAGCTCAAAATATAACTGAACCTGAAACATCTTTTTAAAAACTGCTTGAATATATAGCATTGAATATTTTCATCTGTTTGTTAGTTCAACAAGCTTTTTTCAAGTTTTTGACTCAATTATTATCAATAGTTGTTTGTTAGTTCATATGAGAAACTGGAAAGAAGAAATGGACGCGCAGATAGGGGCAAAATAATATAATGGAAACGCGTTCGGTGTGTGGATATATAGAAAGAAATAAGAGAAAAATAACATATATAGCCCTTGGCGGGAATCGAAAGTTTGTTCTCCGCATCTTCGGTTTACTAATCCGACGTGTTAACCACTACACCACAAGGACCAACCACGCTGGTAACGTAGCCGGACAATCTTATGTAGATGATAACTGTAGGGGTTTCCAGGGCGATATATTTTCTCTATTGATAAGTTGAACACCGTAAATATTTGGCACGCATATATGGTTTAATGTGTAGATTAATGTAATGGAAATGCGTTCGATGTGTGGATATATAAAAAGAAATTTAAGAGAAAAATAACAAATATAGCCCACGGCGGGAATCGAACCCCAAATCTTCGGTTTACTAGTCCAACGTGTTAACCACTACACCACAAGGACCAGCCACGCTGGTAACGCAGCCGGACAATTTTATGTAGATAGTAACTGTATGGGGTTCCAAGGAAGTTATTTTTTCTCTATTGTTAAGTAAATATTTGGCACGCATATATGGTTTAATGTGTAGATAAATGTAATGGAAATGCGTTCGGTGTGTGGATATATAGAAAGAAATAAGAGAAAAATAACATAAATTTTATAAAGCCCTGGTTGGGAATCGAACCCCACATTTTCGGTTTACTAGTCCGACGTCTTAACCACTGCACCACAAGGACCAACCACGCAGGCAACGCAGTCAGACTAGTAAACCGAAGATGTGAGATTATCGAATCCTACCTAGGGCTATATATTATGTTATTTTTCTCTTATTTCTTTTTATAGGGACAAAATAAAAAGGTGCTGCATAACACTTCTAAGCAACCAATATGAAATATTGGTAATCGGCAAATATTTCAGCGACCTGCTTGCTATGTCGCGTGAAAAACTAATGTGCCTTCATTAAACCATCATTGGTCACCCGATAAAGATTCGGCAGTGACCTGCTCGCTTGTTCGCGTGAAAAACGTGCCTTGAATAAAACCATCATTAGTTACCGGTAAATATCGCTGCGACCAGCTCGCTTGGTTGCGTGAAAAAAGAACCTTCACGAAACCATCGTTAGTCAAATATTGCAGCGACCTGCTCACTGACAAAGTTTAAATATCGACTTAACCAATCCAGTGGATAATAACTTGCATTTCCTTCCCTGTAGTAATTGATACTCATTTAAAATACCTTAAAAATATAGCCAATCAGAGGCCTGGAAAACCATTGCATATTCTGCGTTATCCAATGGGTAGTCGTGTATTGTTTCGCCCGGCTTTCCTTCCATTACTTGCGAGCGACTATCTAAATGGCGCTAAAACTGTTCACCAGAGCTTAAAACGTCAGCACAAACTGCAGTTATTGTTCTTCGTTTTCCACGCGGGGGATGAATTGGTTAGTAGTTGTATTTTCAAAGGCATGAGATAAATTAGTTGAAGGCTCGTGTGTATACGGAAAATGCAAGTTACAAGTGACATGATCCACGGTATCCCATGAGAAACCACGTTAATACGGCCACCCCGTTAATACGGCCACCCCGTTAATAGACCACCCCGTTAATACGGCCACCCCGTTAATAGACCACCCCGTTAATACGGTCACCCCGTTAATACGGCCACCCCGTTAATACGGCCACCCCGTTAATACGATCACCCCGTTAATAGACCACCCCGTTAATACGGCCACCCTGTTAATACGGTCACCCTGTTAATACGGCCACCCTGTTAATACGGTCACCCCGTTAATACCGGCGGCCACCCTGTTAATACGGCCACCCCGTTAATATGGCCACCCCGTCAATACTGTCACCTCATTATTACGGTCACTTTTTTTCGGCTTGGCAAAATGGCCATACATTCTCTTATAAGAAAACTAGAAAGATTCCTGAGACACTGATACGTCATACATTTTTACTTCCGTATATGTTGCTGAAAAACTCGCTTTGCAATTGGTTAAAAAACAATTGAAACTGAAGAGCATTGTTTTTGAACCAATTGCAAAGCAAGCCTTATTGTGCACAACATATACGGAAGGGAAAATGTATGATGTATCAGAGGCTAAGGAATCTTTAAAAAAAAACATTAATGCGGTCTCCCTTTAATATGTCCAACGGTCAGTTTAAATAGATTCCCAACTCATATAATCCTTTATAATTTAACCCCTTTGTTAAGGTCAACTGATTGACCAGATGCCAGTGATTTGTCAGTTTTAATGATCTTTGTCTCAGTTTCAATTATTGCGCAATGACTGCAGTATCCGTTTATCTAAATTGCAGAGCGATGAAGTCATTTTTATTCACAAAAAAGATGTTCTTAACAAAACTTGTTCAAGTTATTGTGCATCGTAAAAAAAACAGAACAGCACACTGGCAAAGTGTTTTCAGCATCAAAATGGCTTGTTTTTTTTTCTTAACGCTTCCTTCTTGGTCGTGTATCTGTTTAATTTTAAGAATAATCTCGGCCCTTACTGTGCAACCGCTTAAGTTACGAAATTTGACCCTATTCCATTAACCAATATTTTGTGGCCCGTTGGTGTTGGAGACCGTATTAACGGGATTCCACTTTAGATGTAAAGAATGCCCCGGAAGCTTGGAAATGGAATAGTTTGAATAGTTTACAACCGGTTTTGCAGATATTTTTTTAATCGATTAATCGTGTCTCTAGAATGTTCAACAAAGATTTTCAACAAAATATCTAATTCTATTTTTCAAAATTATAAGTAGATGCCAGGTTATTTTAAAAAGTATTTCATTGACGAGACACATTTGTAATTTTGATCATTAAAGGCCTCTTGAAAGCAAACAAAGCTAAACGAGATCTTGAGTAGTTTTCAGGTTTTTGTTAAAATTTCTATCACCTATTCGACTAACAAATATATACCCCTCCCCTCCCCCCACTATATTTTGTTTGAAAACCTGAATTTGATTTTATAAATGTTCACTACAAAGTTTAAAAACTAAGAAGGTAATTATCCAATTCAATCTAAAATATCTATCATTACTCTGAGCTGAGTTCGAGTTTCGTATAGGCGGTACAAGAGAACTACTAGTTTTGTCGTTGTTCGTTTTCACAGGGCATCTTGCGGGGTAAACCAGTTCAAACCTTTCGTAAAAGTTACTACCAAGTCCATAAGTAACTCCCCAATCAACATCGGAGCACTGTGGAGAACTCATTCGGAGAATTTGATTTTTCTCCTTATCATAAAAAGCACAGTAAATTGCGTCTTTTCTTTTGTTTTTTATTAATGTAAATTCTCCAAACCTTTTAAGCTTCCCTAGACAATAATAGACTGCGTCTTTAATGGTACAGTTGTCGCCATATTTGACGTGTATTTCCGCAGTGTCAGAATTACTTGAGGTGGTAGAAACGTCGCTGTTTCTTCTACAGTCAAACTCAATCCATGTTTTGTCGTTCACACACGTGACTAACTTTGGATCAGTGTAGCTTGCCTTGAATTTGTACATGATATTTTGTTCATTGATAAGGGAACACTCTGTTTTAGATATCTTAGAAATCAAGGGTTTCAGAAGGATTTTTTCTATATTTCTTCCCCAGTAGGGATAAGGATCTTTTTCGAAAAGATAAAACGCCACACAGAATCTTTTTAACAACATCAAGCGAAAATACTCTTGCATTTTGGACCAAGATGTCCTCACAGGCTCACTTTGCGACAGTCGGTACACTAAAGCTTTGTTTTGAAGCATTTCTGTCACCCCCAGACGGGTAACTCTTGGTCTACAACCATTGCTTGAATTACTAGATACAATAAAGTCGTCAAAATAAAAGCGAACTCTCCCTTTCCCAAGCCATTGTCCACCACGAGTACTATCGATACAATGGTTTGGGTTTTCACGGTTGAATGTGTACCGCTGAATGCATAAAAATTTCCCATATGGCGGAACTGAAATATGTGTCTTTTCAATTAATACTTCCTGGGAACCCAAATGAGTCGAATTTTCTATCCAATTTCCCAGTAGCTCTTTGGGAAAATTGCAACCTGGTTTAAAATACATCTCTTCGTAAAGGTCAGCGTTGTTCTGATTCCTTTCAAGATAAAAAATATATGTTACGTGCTTGCTTTCGCTCACGGAAGACCCTTGCTGCGGACAAATTGGATCGTTGAAAAAGTACAATTTAATCATTTCCGGAGACATAAAATTACTGCTATTCTGAATGTTTAACTCTTCAAATATCACGCAACTGAACTCGAGCGATCTGTATTCGTTTTGACTTCTTGGTCTTCGGGCAGCAATGAAGTAGGTTAAACCGTGCTTTGACCACGGACGGCTGTAACAACGAAAGTTAGCGTCGTAAACGTTGAAAATATTTTGAAAGTCGTGCGAACAATTGTTTCCTTGCCCCAGATCAATGTAAAGACCCTCTTTAGCTAAGCAATCCGACTCAAACGTTGTGAAATCACTATTTTTAAAGGAGCAGTAATAATTTTTACGTCGGTCGTAAATCTTAACAATTTTGTGACCACCTTGAAGAGCATTGGGGCAGTCCGGCAATTCCAGGTAGACATTTGCCAAAAGTGGTGCTTCGTGTGTAGTGAAACTTTCCTTATCACATCGCGTGTTGTTGAGATCTTTCTCAAAAGAGCTAATGTTATACTCAACAGCATTTAATCCCCTCTGTTTAAAGTAAATGCACGCATAATTCACGACATTTTCGTTTCTCGAGTCTTTGTACGAGACGACAAATTTGTCACTTCCAATTTTCTGTTGACAAGAATAAACTTTCTCCCAGCTTGTGCCTTGAGCTCGCACAGCAATAGCAACTCCATTTTTGACTTCCCAATTCCATTCCCCATGTCCTCGATAGTTCCACCATTGGTTTAAGATTGCAAATTCTCGTGATGCAAACCGCTTTCCCTGCGACCAACGACATACACCGTGTGGTTTTGAGCAGTCAGTCTGTAGATAGCTTGGAAAGAGGCAATTGGATTTTAATTGTTCGGTTATTATCGCTTGAACTTCGACGAAAATAGGGTCAGTCGAAATCAAAACTAGAAATAGTCCCATTATTGGCCATTTCTTCATTTTTCTTAACCTTCCAGCTCATTGGTGTTTCGGTTGTTCGTTGACTTTGTCTAGTTTCAGGTAGTTAATTATGGCAGCCGTACATTTGCGCGTCGCGTGCCTCGAAGTTTTATGAAAAGTCACAAGCGAATAATTATGCGAAAATTAGATTGGCAGCGATATCTTTCAAATTCAATACTATTTGCATTACAATAGTTTTACAAATTCATGATCCATATCAACTGCAGAGGTCTTAGCCTTATTTGAGTTAAGTATTATTAATAAAATAGATTCTTCTGCTTTTGACTCAGAAAATTGTGGTAACACCCCAAAGACCAGTTTTTTTTTGCAATTTCATATTTCAAATATTTGTTGTAGTAACTAGCGTCACGTCATTTTTGCCGCGATATGTTTGTTTTCTCTTTGAAAGCATTCAAAGTCTTCACCTCGTGTTTGGGTCCGATTCAAAAAAGCCACGCTGATGCCCCTTTGAGCAATAATGAAATTAAATTGTGTTGCGTTTAAAAATTTATCATTCTATTTTGAAAATAAGCGGGGATTACAAACACAAGGTGTAGGAACTCGGAACTCAATTTCCTCCGCGGATTAAAATTATAAAAACTTAAATTACTCTCTGACATATTTTAGATGAAAAGCGTCGTTGTAATTCATATCAAATGTGAAACACGACCTAAGGCTAAAGACTTTTGATAGGTTTTAACTAAATTACCTGAAATAATCTTCACCATCTTTTCTAAATAGTCATCTTAATCTTTTAAAAAACGCACAGAAGCTTAAATAAGTATGCCATTTCTAAAGGTGTGAATAGCTCAGAGCCAGAGGATTTTATTTTTTTCATCAAAGAATAAAAGACGCAGTAGGGATTATGGAGGTTTTATTATAATTGAATTGTAAATAAAACGTTTTTACAAAGAACAAAGTGAAAGACATACCTGGCATCCCGTAGCGTGCCTTTTGTATACTCGAAAACCTAAGTCTTGAATTTTTTATCTGCACTCTGACAGGTGTTACTTTTTTAAAAAAAGTAATATTTTAAATATATAGCCCTATAAAAAAGAGATCTGGTTGAGATTAAGAAAGGTATTCGTATTTTTCATGGGATAATCAATCCAAAACAAAGATAACCAAATAATGATTGTTTTGGGATACCGGCAGACATTCTGCTCTGAAGACAAACTAAGAGTTGATTTTCTCTGCACGAAATGACACATTGTATATTTATAAAGCATGGTATGTTTTGTGCCTGAACTCACGTGATCTTACGAAAAAATGTATTTGTTAGAACCTGTTCACATGAGGCGAGATATCTCGGGGCCGTAAGGTAACTCGGTCCTCCGCCGGAGATATCTCGGGCCGAGCAAAGTTCTCTACATTTACTTTATGTTCCAGCCGATCCGTTCATACGAAGCCGAAACAAGATACGAGATATCTTGGTCTAGAATGTAGGGATAGCCCTAGGGCTAGGGGTAAAGTTGTCTCGGTCCATATGAACGGTTCACACCGAGATATGTCTGTGGTTAGGGACAGCTTTGTGGATCATGGGCATGCGTTTCTATCAGAACGAGACAAGACGGCGGTTACTTAACAACATTAACCGAGACATCTCGGGATCAAGTTTTCTCATGTGAACCAGGGACAGTTTCATCCCTACACCACCAAGATATATCTATCGAAAAAACCTCGCCTCGTGTGAACAGGCCCTTAGAAATTAAGAAGCCATAAGATTTAAAGCAACCAATCCATTTTTTAACGTGTCTTTTTTTTGTCAACTCATGGTTTACCGTATAGGTGTGAAGAAGCCGAGTCCGTTTGTCTTGTTATAAGCCGCTGTCCATTTCTTTTAAAACAAAAAGCAAACGTTGCCGGGCCCTATAAAAGTTAGCTCTTAGACTTAGCGTTAAAATATATGTTTCGACGATGATCATAGAGAATTAAATTTGAGTACCTGTTCGTTTGGGTCCAAATAAATGAAAGTTTGAATTTCCTCCCAGATTATTTAGTCAATGAAATATTTGTTTCGAATTTATAATTCAAAAGAGTCTTATCACTAATTATTAACTCATGTTTTATTTGTAACTTCGCAAAAAGAAAACATATATAGGAATCCGACAAAGTCAGTTTATTCTTTAAATTCCTATTCCAGGATAGGCACAAACGAACGCAACCTTAGTTGTTTGAGAATGAGTTACTAAGATTGTATAGTTACCGAGGTTTGGGGAGATTTTGAAGCGCTAAAAATTACAGAAATGAGTGATGTTGTAAAAAAGGCAGCTGATTATAAGAGTTTTCAAGACCTTAGAATTGCCGACGCGTTGGCGGAGCTAGTCGACCTAATGAAATTACCGCCCTATTCAGTTTTGTAACATAAGATAGGACTATTTCTTTGTAGTAAACTGGTTAGTGTTGAGTTTTCCACGGTTAACGTACATATGAATATGCTAAATCCTTTTACAAGGCTATTGGCCCATGGGGCCGGAGCTTATCTTAGCAAACCGTATAGCGTTGAAGCGGATGGGAGTCTTTGACTCTCCCTGGACGGGATACTGATTCATCGCAGGTTAGTTCCCAGCAGACGCTGGTACTCATACCCGGAAGGATGGAAAGCTGAGTTAGCTTAGGCGGGAAATAAGGTTACACAAATGTTTGAATCTCGCTCAAAGTGCCGGGATCGAACCGGGGACCTTGTGGTTGCAAAGCAGAGATATTGCAAATGGCGCCAACCGCTTCCGCCCATGAATTTTCCACGGTAACGTACATATAATATACGAGCAGTTGTATTTTATTATGAAAGCTTTTACTAAGAATCACATAAGTAACTAACAAGTCTCTTAGTCTTATCTCAAAGTTGCAATATATATTGAAACCACATAATATAAATCATTTCGCCAGATAATACTGGTGTTAAGATAAATTATTAAAAAAGCCAGAATCTTAATTACAGTTTTTCGAAAATCCTTCGGCTTATATAATTAAACTAATTTGCTCTTAAGAATAAGTTTTATAGCTAGCAGAGTATGTCCTTTGTTCTGTCAGTGAATAGGTCTCTGTTTGAGATTTAAAAAACTCTACAAATATATATTTGTAAACTAGAAAGGAAGTTTCTATTAGAAAGCAAGTGCAGTTTATTATATTTGTTGATACTTATTATGATTATGTTTCAAATTAATTATATTTTATTTAACAGCGTGTAGTTTTTTCATAAATGTCAAAGCTTGCCGCAACACACAATTTGTATATTACTATAAATAATTAAATCGTTTACGAAAGTGAATTAAAACACAATTTAAGAAGAATTTGTTTACTTTCAAAAATTTTACAGACAGCAGAAATAATT
Source organism: Zoanthus sanctaehelenae (assembly GCA_028564885.2). Classification (NCBI taxonomy): domain Eukaryota; kingdom Metazoa; phylum Cnidaria; class Anthozoa; order Zoantharia; family Zoanthidae; genus Zoanthus; species Zoanthus sanctaehelenae. Next base: position 14,817 of record JAOTRI020091215.1, read on the forward strand.
AAATCTTTGTGATAAACACAATTTTATTAAAAAACTGAATTATTTATAATGAAATTAAACCGGCTATGTCACCGGCGCGCGCTTTTTAGTATGCCCATCCAAAATATTTCTTCAATTCTTTCCATCAATTTACACTCCATTTTTTATAAGAACGTCAAATTTTTCGACTGAAGTTGAACGTTCTTAAATATTTTCCGGATATCAACCTCAAAAGTCCTTTTAAAACATGTTCTTTTAAGAAAAAAATTTTTACTGAATTTAGACAATATATAAATAATACATGTACCGTATGTGGTACTTTTCTCTATACACTGATTTGTACATGTACTTTGTACTGTCTTTCTTGCCAGTTTGTCTCAAGAACTAAAGCTGAGAACTGCTATTTGATAAATGAAAACCCTGTGATGTTTCGTGGATTGAAAATTGAAAACGATCGGCCAATCTTTTCAAGTTTTGATGCTCTCTCAACAACAAAATTATCAGAAAAACAAATTACCCTATTTAATCCAGTAACATTTTTCGAGGCTCATTCTTCTTCTTTTCTTGGTGATTTTAACATCAAATTGTCCTATTTTCTGTTCTTAATTACATAGCAGCTTAATCCGAGAAACAAAAATCACGGTATTGCAAAACGACGCGCTTGTATTTTACAATAGGAACCTTCATAGTCCGGGGATAAGAGTATATCATTTTAAAATTTTAACCCTTTTCCAGCTATACCGTCCTAAAAGGCTACTGGAATACTCACTAGGTTAACAATTTCAATCTTTGCTAAACAAAAGAAAGATGTTTCGACTTTGGTTTTAAAGCAA
>JAOTRI020091226.1:0-15626 GCA_028564885.2 Zoanthus sanctaehelenae
GAGTGAGAGGGGTAGTAGGAGGAATATGAGGAAGGAATGTTCCAATCAGTTCTTTGACACTCTCATATTAAAATAAAAGCCTTTTTTTAAGACTGCTTGCAAACCTGTTATACAAAAATTAAACCAGTTTTAAAAATTTTAAACTACTTTTAAAAATTTAAACTAGTTTAAAAAATTAAAACTGGTTTGAAAATTTCAATCTAAAGCACAAATTTCAAACCACAACATATATATACATATATATATGAAATTTTTTCTTAAAGTTTTTCAATAGAATATGTAATAAAAGAAGGTACAAATGTTACTCCCTTTTTTCTCCTTGGATATAAAATTTGTTTATAACATGATTTATTAATTAAAATTTGGTTTTAAATAGCCTATTAAATCTGCCCCTCAATAGTTTATGTTAATTGTACACAAGTGCAGCACCTTGTGTATGAGTGCACATGCATATATTAGCATTAATTTTACTCGACTAATATAGACTGAGGTGCTTATTTAGTTCAACTTTTTGTATGAAAAGAACTTTATGCTAGTCCATTTATTAACTAGAGATGTTTGTAAAATTTGGCAACTGGGCACTCAATTTCAGTTCAAAAAGTGTAAAATTTGTTTGATCAGTAAACTATGCATCTATAAAGTACTTATTAGCTGTTTCTGCAATGAATCATTCATAGACGAAAAAGAGAATTATGATGTAACTGGAAAGACAGCGTATATTCAAGCATGTGTTCAGTCCAAGGTTGTGCCTGCTTCATGTTTTCTGCGCAACATGCAATCTTCTGAAGTTAATTTCAAGCATCATGGACTTGGACCTTTGGGGACTAAAGCCCTTGCTGTTGCACTGGTGGTAGGTTATGATTTATTATTATAACTATTATTTGTAAGAATGATACACACACCTGTCAATCCCAGTTTTCTAGAAACCTGGAGATTAAAAAAGGAGCACAGGCTTCTTGTCACATTCCATTCCACTGAACGAAGCGAGATAGAGCAAGAGATGGGGTTACAAGTCAGTTTCATCTCCATTTGGCTTTTCAGGGCGTTTTTTGGGACTTGTCTCTTTATAATACAAATGACACACAGCATATTTTTCAAAACATTTGTTAATTAATCTGTTGGGCAATAATGCAATATTTAGAGAAGAGTGAATAATTTATCCAAGAGATTTCAGCAGTTAGCCAGGAGTATAGGAGATTTGCTGCAAAACCTGGAGACTCCTGGTTTATCCGGGAGAGTTGACAGATATGGATACATATTTATTTTTTTGAGTTAGAACTAGTCCGAGGAGTGGTGCTGTTATAGATACATGAGGCATTTAATATTAAATGCTGGTTGAATGCCAGTTGCATTGTAATATGATCTCTTAAGCATTATAATTATAGCCTGAATGTTTGTAGTTGCATGTCGAATGATTCTATTGTAGAATTAATTATTAGTGAGAATATGAACAGAAATCATTGCATTTATCATTATCATCATTATCATCTTTGTTCACTACTCCTAGTTTCCCTTTTCTGGGCTTGAATATGATTCTGTATGAGTTGTCTTGCTCTTACACAGCTTTTTACCTTCAATTCATTCAGAAGTTTAGCTTTTTCATGTCTTCTTCCACTGTAGTTATGTGAGGATGTTTCATCATCAAAAAATTGCATAGTTATATAATTACTGTAATGTGTACTGATTAGAAACTCTTTGCTTACTTCCACATTTGAGGCAAATACTTTTGTGACTAAGCTGAATGTGTGTGACACATGGATGGGATATCAGGGTGCAGCATATATAGCAGAAATGCTTAGAGAAAACTGTTATATTTCTGACCTGGTGAGTACTTGATATATTAGACTATGTACAGGCTTAGATTTATTTAGTATGTTTCTTCTTTTTATTTTGAGGTTTAACACAGAAACACAGTAGTTGGACCTCCTGGTCTCATTGATTACAGCTGGTTCAAAACTACATTTATTTAAAAATTAGCCTGTGATGGCATACAAATAATCCTCATTAATTATCGGATATAAAATTTATTTATTTATTATTTTAGTGTAATGCCAGCATTGTAAAAAATATTTTCAATTCAATTTAAAGGACCTATCAGATAACCAGCTTGGTTTCAAGGGAGCAGATTCAGTTTATGATATAATGGTGCACAGCTCAAACATCTCAAGACTTTCTGCAAGTGGTAAGAATTAATAAATTATATATTTAATTACAGTTAATGTTGCTTTGTACAATTTGATCATTTAAAATTTTGCTTAAATTCATATAATTGAAATAATTTTGGGCATTTATCAGTTTCCAGTCTAAGCATAATTTTGTTTAGGAAAACAAGTTGTATATTATGAAAACCATGCTTGGGAGAATTAAATAGCAGATCAATGAAAACCTTGGATGCAGCTGAAGGATTAACTGCTCTATAATCCAACAAGAATCGCCAAGGTTTTTACACCAATGTACCATAAAAGTGCAAATACTACATACAGTAACTGTTAAGAATAATTATTAAGACACAGGTGTTCCAGATTGTAAGCAACTTTGCATTTCTTTATGTGATATAATTATCCAGTCATATATAATTTACATGCAAATATTGGCCAACTTGCATGCATAATTAGATTTGCAGTTACATGCCAGAGTACCCTCTGTCAATTACGCTGTACATCAATTCTTTCTTTTTACCTTAGGAAATGATTTTGATGACAAAGCAGCCAAGATCTTTGCAGAGTCCCTTAAGGTATTTTGTAACTTTGAAGTTATGGTACATTGAATAAGCAATTATAATGGAAGTTTGAAAAGATGTACATCTCAAACAAAGGGAAAATACAACACTCCATTGTATTTCCAGTGCTATGTACTTGTCTAGTACATATATCATCACCATCATCATCATCATCACCATTTTTTATTATCATCATCACCAATACCATCATCATCATTGCCATCATCGTTTACCATCTGTAGTAAAAAGCTATTCAGAAAAGCATATTATATGTTTTTAACTAGATTCATGATATTCTTGAGTTGTTCCAAGGATGATCAATTTTAACCATAGTTTGGTTAAGCAATAACTATAGTTAGTAATTTCCTTTCTAAAATGTTGACAGTTCTATGCAAGAAACAATTCAGAATTTACATTGTCTTGTCTATTAATCCTCAAATCAGTTTTATAAGGTTGGAAACAAGAACATTAATACTGCAGGTTATTGCTACATTTATAACATTTAGAGGCCAAAAAACAGTTTGTAATTTCTAGTTCATCTAATCTTTGCAGTCCAATAACAGCTTAAAGTATTTGTGCCTCAGTCATAACCAGTTTGGAGATAAAGCTGGTCAGTTGCTAGGCCCAGCAATAGGTAAGTACCTCAACAAACACGAATTACATATTTATTACTAAATTTTTCCTCCACCAGCACTGGCAATTTCTTAATTATACAGTACTGTACAAGTTTATCAATGTGCTGTAATGGTTGTAAATGACTTAAGATATCTGTCACAGTGGGAGAGTAAAAATGAAAGGTTTAGCCGTATTAAGGGAGGACCCGCCTCCCTCCCTCCCTCCCTCCCCCAAAGGCTTATATATGATATTTTTCTCTGATTTCTTTCTATATATATCTACATACCGAATGCATTCCAATTACATTTGTCAACATATAATACCATATATATATGCGTACCAAAAATTACGGTGTTCAACTTACCAATAGAGAAAAATATCGCCCTGGGAACCCCTACAGTTACCGTCTATAATACATTGTCTGGCTGCGTTGCCAGCGTGGTTGGTCCTTGTGGTGTAGTGGTTAACACGTCGGACTAGTAAACCAAAAATGTGGGTTTCGAATCCCACCAAGGGCTTATATATGATATTTTTCTCTTATTTCTTTCTATGTTATTCCATCCTTTGTAGATTCTACAGTCAAACCTCGATTATCTGGACTCATCAGGACCGCGGTAAATAGTCCGGATAATCAAAAACATAAATATAAAATGAGATAGAAATGTAAATAAAAGGTTACAGCAAAGAAAACACTATTTTCTAGGCAAATTTACACAGCCTGTTCATGTAGGTATTTACAAATAAAAACTTTCAGTTCATGAAGGTATTTACAAACATCTAAAATGTTCAAGCATGTTTGATCCCATTGCGAGGTCCATCATTTGTCTTAGCAGTATTAACTGCACAGGGTCAGTAAATATTGCTCTGTGATTAATATTCATAAAAAATTGGGACCAGAGAAAAAAGTCAGGATTATCGAATAGTCCGGATAATCAAGGTTCGACTGTACTGCAATTTTCCTAAGCTTAAAAGAAACGGGGAAACGTAATTAGTTTTAGACACACTACTTTTGTTTCAACTTAGTGAATGAGCATACCCTGGGGCCCCCTGCCAGGTTCACACTTCAGTGTCCTGTCCATTGTGAACACTCTCCCCCAAACCCCCTTCACTTTGCTACAGCCATGAAAGGTAAAACATTGCTTTTACAAAGAGGAAGATAACTAAAAGATGTGTTAATAATGCCTGTAGAAATAAAAATTTCTCCTGTTAAATCAATTTTGTATTTTCTCATTTGTATTTTGTTTTATTCATAACTACTGTTTCGATATACCACTAATTGGCATGTTTGAAAGAAATGACGGAAGGGAGTGGAATAATCTATTTTAACTTTGTTAAGAAACCAAATCTTTGTTTAGCATCCTGTTAAAAAATTTTGTTTTTATCCCTCTTATATTAAAAATATAAATTATTAAAAATTACAATTTTTTTGTAAACAAATCTTGGATGGCCAGTATGATTTTGACTTGGCAGAGAGATAATGAAAGTTTGCTTGTGATTAATTTTTCCTGTTCAGTTATAAAATGCCAAACCTGTAATTTCACTTCATATTATTTGTTTCCATCAGCTGCTAATGACACATTGGATGAGTTAGATCTAAGCTGGAACCATCTCAGGAGCAGAGGAGCATGCGTGTTTGCTTTGTCTCTTAAGGTTAGAATACCTTTGACATTATAAGCTGACAAGATAAAACACTTATATCCTTGAAGCACATGCTTATAATTCCTAGTTAATGTATCGCAGAAAATAAGTTTTTGGGTTTTTTTTATTGTTTTGAGCTGGAAGCTTGCAGAAGGTAAGCTTAGTTTGACTCACCTTCTGTGTAATATAACCATTTTAACTATTTTGTACAAAAATTGCAAATAAGACAATCCACGAGTGAATCTTCAAGCTAAAAACAAAAAATTAGAATTTTAAATGTAATTTGCTGTCCTATCTTTGATTAGTAAGTTCAAAGAATTTAACATTGTCGAAACTGTCACCTGCAAAGGACCGCACTAAAACAAATAAAGATTGATCCTGAAAACTTAAAACGGCTAAATGATTTGAGGTCATCTTGCGTTGAGTTACAATTTCTGATTTTCCTTTTAGGAAAATCTTATGTTGAAAGTACTAAACCTCGCTTGGAATGGATTTGGGAATGATGGGGCGCTTGCAATAGGAGAAGCTTTGAAAGTCAACGCAACACTTTTGGTGCTGGATTTAACGTAAGTTAACTGCAATAACAGCTTCTTTGGTTTGGTTCTCTTTACATATAATCATTCAAGTGTTGCCTAACCTCAACACACATATCTTGTTCTTACCCTTACTAGAAATAATAGAATAACCGCAGAGGGAGCTGTACATATCGCCGAGGGATTAGCTGAAAATACCACGTTGCAACATTTAAAGGTAAGTAATCTCTTTTTTTCTATTCTTTTATTCTCAAGTGAGTCACCTGTAGTAGATCTTTTTAGCGCCTATCAACAAGTTTTACAAAAATACATGAATAAAATTGATATATAGAAGTCTTTGAATAAACCATGCGGCTTATTTGTCTAGAAGAGGCAAGTGACTCTTTCTTAAAACAATGTTCTGTATTAAGTATGATTTAAAATACGTGCGTTTCTCGACGTTTTCAACTTCGTTGGCACGGGTGTAAGTGTTACAGGAGAACTGAACCCTAAAAATGATGTTTCTTTTCTTGAAAATTAAGGCATAGAACAATTATATAAAGTTGTTTTGAACTGCTAGCCGAGCAGTTAAAAATAATATGTTTTGCAACGAATAGAGAATATTTGACCGGCGGCTCAATATGTGAAGTCAGCGGTTGTTTATGACGTAGGTTACGATATAAAGATAATTAAAAAGAGGAAAAAACGTGTTTATCTTGCGGCTTTTAGCTTCTCGTAAAGAAAAAAACTTAAGACTAAGATTGCTTTAAAGTGTGTCAAAATTTCGAAGCGAACTGACATATTTATGCTCTGAATATCTTAACCTACGTCACATCACACCGCTGACAAACTCATTTACAACCACGGTATCAAACATTTTCTTGAGAATTTTCATTTCTATATTTCATTTCTCAATGTGATTTGACTAATTTGAAAAATTAACTTCACATTATTTATTAGTTTCAAATAGATTCAAACAAAAATAGGTTATTTTTAGCATTCAGTTCTTCTTAACCTGGTTTTCACAAGGAAAGCAAGTACATACACCAGCATGAGTAAATTGTGCTAAGTGAAAACAGACAATGACAGGCAAAAACACAAGAATCATAGCACATTACATTTGTTAAGGCAATGGTATCTTATCAGAGTTTTAGTTTTTATCCCAAAAATTATGCCATTTCATTTTTACTTTTTTGTTCCGAAATCATGAACAGTGAGCGGAGTGTTTACCCATTATAAACTCAGTCTTTAGTCTGGATATATATTTTCTCCCAACTAACAGTCAATACTTTGATGTTGCCGTCTCAAAATTGCAATTAGTTTATAGAAGTTCGTTCGAGTAAAGGCTTGAAAAGCACTGAGAACAAATGCTAAGCACATACCCGAGCTACAGAAAGGGTGTTTTGGTCTTTTCACAATGTCTAAAAAAATGACCTTGTCTACTAGTATACAACTGTTGTGGCGTCATTCTTATATTGTATTTATTTTGAAGGATCTTTTAAAGAAGACTTGTAAATGCGTAGGCAATTAGAACTCAATATTTTTACGAAACCACTGCACATAATTTGATACCAACAATCACTGGGCTTCCATTTTGATTTTCTTGTTCCACTTTACTTCAGATCGGAAAGAATCCACTGCAAAGTGCTGGAGCGTATGCCCTTGTCAACTCCATGAAAAATAATCCCGAGACTGCAATTATTGAAATTGAGTTATCAGTAAGTGACAGTTAAAACTCAGTTAATATGTATAGATGGCACAACCTCAGTGCTAATAGTTAATATTGGGGAGTTAGGTTGGCATATAGTGGTCATCAGTTGTGCCTCTCACTGCCACGATCCGGGATCGGTGTGGGCCGAAATTTGTCGATCTCAATCTGACCTCGAGAGTTTTTCTCTAAGTATTCCAGTTTTCCTCCCTCAGGATTAATTCGACTTTCACGCTAAGATCTGAGCCGTCGAGTGATTAAACAAAGAAAGAACTTCCGGGATCCAATGAAAATAAGTAAAATAAAAGTCTCACGCTCATGGATTGTGGCTATTAGTTGTAAGACAGTGGAATAGGATTGAAGAGGTCGGTGGCTTCATCGCGTAGATTGTGAGGTCGGTGGCTTTATAGCGTAGATTGTGAGGTCGGTGGATTCATAGCTTATAGATTGTGAGGTCGGTGCTCAGGTTTCACTGTCAAGCTTCAGTAGGCTAAAGCACCCTTGTCAATCGCTGTTCACCTTCAATTCTAGAGGGACATTGATGATCCCACTACGAATAAAATTGACCTGCTTTCAACAGCTGGCTTTCATAGCTCAGCTTGTGAGAATAGTATCATAGAAGTTAAGGGCTCAAAATTCAGTGTAGCCGTAAAAAATATGAAACCGGTCAGAAAGTATCTGCTAGGAGGAAGACGGAGGGAATTTTTCAAATTTTCAAAAAACCTTATGACCCACCCAAAACTTTGCGATAAAACTTCACGGCCCAACTGATTTATTACAAAATTTTTTGTGGTCCACCCAGAAACTGTCAGCCATTGACTTAAGAAAATAAATGCACATTCTTTATAATAATGGTTTACTCAAGCCTAGGTGAGACTGAATTTTAGCCAGAAATGCACAATCTGGTGAGTACAAACTAAGTTTTATAGTTTAATATATGAATCATTAATTCTTGGCCGAACATGGAGTTGATCGTAGTTTCGCTCATACATTTGCTCATTAAAATTTCGGGAAACTCTGAGACCCCTCTAAAGGAAATTTAAGTATATATGATTGAATATTGAATCATAGCTTTTGCAAATAAATTTGTTTGTGTTTGTAATATTCATGTTATCAAATTAAAATCATGTAATACTTATAATTGTTTTACTTTCGCACACTTCGTCTGTGTGTTTCATGGCCCATCCGTCATTGTTGGATTTATTTGTTGGCCCCGCCATTTTCCCTCTGCTCCCCGTCCCCCGCTAGCAGATACTTTCTGACCGGTTCTTATATTTATCAGACTTTCCCTTTGCAATAAATTAAAGTGCGATCATTAGGTACCCGAAGTGCGCTCACCAAATCACTACAAATGTTGAAGTTCATATTTGAAATAAAAGATATTCATTGTGCATTCATAACATAAAAAATTAAGGCGAATGTAGTTTGAGAGAATTTGAGACTAGATCAGGGAAAACTCAAGATACAGTCGTGGGTTTTTACCTTCTCGAGAATTCTCTCCAACTTTGCTGAAGTTTCTCCCGGCTATGATGGCACGAAGAACAGCATTTGTTTCTTTTGTAAAATTATTTTTTTCCGTCTTATCTGTTTGAAACTGTATATTCTCACCAGTTGTTAACTGCCAATCACACTGGCCACGTCATTTTCTTGCTTCATAATGGTATGAAAACGTATATTGTAAACCAGTTAAAAGGTAGTAGTATTCAATGAAGGGTTTTACTGTAAATGTTGATATTAATAGGATATTCGTGTGAACAACGACTTTATTGAGTTGTGTGAAGAAATCGTTAAAATGCACGCCAACGTGATAATCAGTCATGGTGGCTCAGGAGGAGCGGCTCTTGAACAAGCAAATCGACCACCTCCCATGAAAATACTCAAGAATTACATTGCGGATAATCAGTTGAGACTGCTGGATTTTTTCAACCATCTTGACAAGGATAAGAGTCAAAGTCTGTCCGTCCAAGAGTTTGCTGAAGGACTTAAGGTATGCGTAGCATTTTCAGTGGTGGAGATCTCAAGTGTTAGTAATTCTAGCTGATGCCTTGTCATTGATGTTTTTTTCATTTATAATAACACCAGAACGAACCTGTAAAATATCTGTCTTGAACGGGATCATACCATATTGGCACGGTTGACAAGTATTTGTTAGTGGCATGTCGCTGTTGGTGGACACTTGTCAAGCTCACTTTGAGCTGCTCAGCGGTGATGCACAGTGTTTGATGTGAATAACCTAAAACTGTTTATCATACATCGTGGCCAAAAAAACCCCTCTCGTTTATCTACAGTTTCCCTGATTGGGAGTCTTCTTAATCGCAAGTTAGCATATACGTGTAACTTAATTGAAGAACCACATGAGGACTAAAATCCTCCATAGCTGTCGAGTCGTGACAAATGATGTTAAACACTGAGATTTTCACGACTCGTTAGAACCGATTGCTGGGCCGCGGTGTATTTTTAATTTGGGGGGCAAGGCTTTAAAGTGCTGTGCGGGCATTTTATGGATTTTTTTTCAGTATGGCATTATTTATAACATAAAAAGCGTATGTATCAAAAATGTTGTGAGGTACTGATCATGTATATCAGTCTCGTTTAGGCTTTCGGGCGTGTACATTTCTAAAAAACACGCAGTTTTCAAATATTTATTATATTTGTTTTAACTTGACAGGTAATTTTAAATGGGAAATATTTAACAACCCCTCCCCCTCAGCTCCACGGTCTCTGAATTACTAACCTAGAGGGTGGACAAAAGATTAAACAAACGTTCATTTCTGTTTTAGGAGACTGGTATTGATATGAGCACCGTTGAGCTGATCAAGCTGATAAGGTCGTTAGACAAAAACAATGATGGGGAAATTAACTATAGGTAAGAGATTAATCCTCAGTTGTTTCCACAGCAGTTGATATTAGCCACAAAAACAATTGGAAAATCATTTAGTTAACTTGGTACTCGAAACAGCACATTTGCTGTTACTACAGATGCATCTACTTCGATACAACTTCTGTTTTCGGTGAATATTGATCGTGGACAGATCAATTAAAAAAAAAATTAAATAAACTTCACCCGCGGCTTAAGAAGCATAGCACAATGCTCACGATTTGGCACGGCGTGGCGTAGCATATAGTTTCATACCATAGTGCTCACAACAGCCATGTATAGCATACCATATCATACCATAACACAATGCAGCACAACATAGCATACCATATCATACCTGATAACACAATACAGCACAGCATAGCATACCATATCATACCATAGCACAATACAGCATTGCATAGCATGACTAAGAGTAGTTTACAAAATGTTCAGTGGTTCTTAGAGTCCAGATGGCAGCTGCTGTGCGAGTTAGAACTAGTCATTTAATTTGCTGACTCTGACAATTGAGCTAGACTTTCCCTTCTACTATTTCTGATAAGTTTGTTTAAGTTTACGTTTGATCCATATAATTGCTTTTCGATTCAGTTTGCTTATCGCTTTGCTTGACATTTTGCTTGTAAGACCTCTTGCATAAACGATTTGTACATTGTTAGAAATGCTGTGAATTTGGTCCTTGATGACTTAACTTTTATTATCGTTTAACTTGGCTACATATGCGGCTATTATGAAGAATAATAGTTTTAATTACAATTATCTTTAAGATGTGAGTTGACTTCGTAGATCTGCTAGATGAAGGCTTTGTTGTGTAGGTTAGATAATTTTTTGTTTTTATTTAACCGCTTATTTTGTGTTTTAGTGAATTAGTTATGGGCTCCATTGAACAAAGCATTGAAGATAGAAAAGAGAAACTTAAAGAATTGGAATCAGAGACAAGAAAAAGGAGAATTCTTGGAACAGAGTAGTGAAATAGAAATAAATTATCTCTAGTATACAATATGAAGTCTTCCTCCCTCTGTGTGACTACTTGGAAGATAAAGAGAATTTTACAATTACTTCCACTTGCAGAAGATTCAAAATATTATTTTTTTTATATTAAAATAAAAACACAAACGAAAAGCAAGAAATTATTAATAATTCCCAAAACGTTTTAGTGTAAACGGCACATTACGATAACACTTAAAGGCTAGAACTGTTTGTTTTAAAACAGTAATAACGCTTGAGTTCAAAAGCTTATCAAAGATCCCCACTCCCCTTAAATATTGAGTGCATTTAATTATGTGCACCAATTTATGCAAAAACTGAAGCTTTGTGTATTGAGAGTGTTTTATAAAATAAACTTTTGAAAATATAAGAATTTTTTACTGCATGGAAATAAATATTAAAAGTTACTAGAACGTTTTGGGCCATAAACTATGGCCTTCATCTGAACTAATACCGTAGCTATTTTTGTTTGTTTTAGCCTGAAGTTATGTGCTAATGAAGCAGATCGTAGACAAATATTTCTAGATCTAGTTTAGGAATTCGATACTTTCATCCTTACTATGTTTAAAAGAAAGGAGAAGTCCATTCCTGACATTCAAACTCGTCTTGCTATTTTGATTATTTATCCGATTATATTAAACAGAATTTTATCATCTATAAAATCTTTCTTGATTCTGTTAAGTTTAGTTTATTCTTTCAATTTATTTTAATGTTCAACAAAAATTAAAATGTTGATTGCGCCCAGATTTTTAATGTTAGTGAAAATAATGGAGATGAAAATATGATTTTCCGTTATTAATTGTAGAGCATCGCTAAATTGTTACTGTCAGAAGTGCTAAAACGTCTCAAATATCCCTGAAACGGATAATTTATCTCCAGGTTATGCTTGATGCACAGCTGTTTGTCATTTAAACTACTTTGCAAATTCAGGAACCTCAGATTCTTGGGTTCTGAAACAAAAGAGAATTCTAAACTCTATTGGTAAAATATACTTTACCTTTGGTAAAGAATGCAGAAGATTTAAAGTAACATATAATACATACGGATAAATAAAGAGTAGGTTGTGAATAGAAGTTTCGTATCACACAGATCTAGATCTTTATTCACATTTGCTGTATTTAGTGATCGCTTTAAAAATGGACCAGTTTTACTGTTATGAAATGAATTTCCTATAAAATTTCAAGGCAAGTCTGTGTACCTGTTATTTTAGCCGATAAGCTTTTTCAGACGATACCAGAAAATGAGCCGTTCAACAGGGAAATAAAGCATTGACAGAATGGCCATGACTATCAGTAAAGGAACAATCCAGTAGAAGTGATTCGAATCGCTCTGAATGTAATTGCCATCATCACTTGTGTATTTGTATACTGTAAAGAAAGAAATACATCTCACTGGTAGTGAAAACAAGAGGAATGTAAATTTGGAAATTATCATTTCTGCTGCACTCCGTTTCAATTGAATAAAATAAACTTACTGAGTAATACGAAATATGAAACTAAATAAATGATAAAATTTAGCAATGTAGCTATTGGCCATTCCGGAATTGCGCAGAGAACTGGGGCGAGTTTCAGATTTTAACCAATCAATAAATTGACACCACCACTGAAAGATCATGTTCAGGGTTGTCATTTGACCAAGTTTGATGCCTTTCAGGTTTTAACAGAGACCAAGTTATAGAACTTGAAACATGGTTCAAATCAATACAAATGTCTGTAATGTTGAGACAGTGTCCCCAAACTGATCATATAAAACCATATAAATTCCTAAAATGTTTTGTCAGTTTTGTAAAATCTTGTCATTCGGTCATCATTTGAAAGGAGTTGGGATGAAAATCACGCATCCTTTCCGATTTTTAAAAGTATTGCAGAAATCAGTGTTTATGAAACACATTTCTCACTAAGACTTAGACAAAATAGGGAGAACTGAAATTGGACGATAGCAGTTCATATCTGTAACTTCAACGCCCTTAAAAACGGGCGTGACTAGCGCATTTCCAGCGTTTAGGTACAATTGACACGGATATTCTCATGTTAATAATACGAGTAATATGCAGCGCTATCACAGGGGCCGCACAATACAGTAATCTTGCTGAGAGATCGTCGATTCCAGTAGCAGTACCCGTTTTCAAGTCCAGCAACTGGTGAAATTTCTTCTCACGAGGACGCCTACTGTTTATGAACTTTTTAAGTTTGTGGAAGCTAGGCTTCGTCATAGGTGACTATCTTGAACTCTTTGGCGATATTAGCAAAGTAAGCGAGGAACGATTTAGCAATCATTTGGGGGTGTCAACTTCAGCACCATTGACTTTGATGGATCTGGGAGTTGCAGATTTCTTACGACATTTCTTTCCACATCTTAGCAGGCTGGCCTCCACTCTTTTCAACAGACGTCTTGTAGAATTCTCGCTTACTTCGATTTATCTGCCAGACTTCCTTATTACTTGCTTTACGGTATTCTTGCCACTCGTTTGTACTGCGACATTGTTAACCCAAGATTTTTATGGCTTCCGGTAATAATTGATCCCGCCGACTCATTGAAGTCAGAGTCTCGGATGTCATCCATGGTGGCTGCCTCCAGTACTTTACGCGTTTTTCCTTTAATGGTGGATGAGTATTGATGACCTCATTGAATAGTAACTGTAAAACTGTCCCAAGTTGCATCTGGGTCGTTATCAATGAACGCTAACTGCTGCCAGGGAAAGCGTTCCAAATCATCTAAGAATTTATTGTTGTCAAAATTTTTGAAAGAGCGATACGATATATATAGTCAAATGTCCCTTTACCTTTGGAAGACCGCCGTTAATTTTACGCACTAACCACACAGGAAAGTGATCCGAGATACCTATCTGTGGGACTGACGTCTGTAGAATATTATTATACGTTGAGCACCAAATATGATCCACGCTAAAAAAAAGGTAAATCCTTTCAAGCCTTGTGGCGCATAGAGCCGGCGCTTATCTCCGGTTTCTCTAGTGTTAACCGGATGAGAGCCTTTGACTCTCCCTGGACGGGACACTAATCCATCGCAGGTTAGCTCCTAGCAGATGGTGGCCGAGGCGGAAAAGAAGGCCACACAAAGATTCAAATTTCGGCAAAGTGCCGGGATCGAACTTGGGACCTCGTGGTTGGAAAGCAGAGATCTTATGATCCATGCAGGTACTGGTTAAAGGTCTAGTCGTAACAGCTATCACCTGAGACAATGCCAGGCCGTGCAAACCTTGAATAAGCGAGGGATCGTGCATATTTATATTAAAATCACCAAGAGCATAGAACTCCTTCCCTGAGTAGTATCCCTGCGAGAGATTATTCTCCAGTCTTGTATCTATCGAAGCGCCAGAGTCTGGAGGACCTTACTAGCCTCGTATTCGAGCTGAAAATTAAAGAATATCTTATCCCAAACGAGGCTAGTGTGCTCATATGAATTAAGACAAAAGAATATTGAAATGGTCGCCATTTATGAAAGAGGTTTATTCTTTAAACGTTGCATTTATAGCGCGTTCCTGTATCAATTGTTGGCTATAAGCAACTTCTCCTTGATTAATACTTTCATACTTTTGGCTCTCTTGACATTCGCTTTATATGCCCTCTCATACGCAACCATAGCCGTTGCTAAATATCTTCCAGGGAGGGGAGGAGGGGGGGGAGCAAGTTCTCTGAAATCTAAAGAGAGTACTATTAATTTAATTAAATATACCGAATTTCGAGTTAGTCGAAAGGAATTTCGAGTTGTTAACACAAAATTTCCAGTTAATAACACAGTTTGAAATAGCAACACGACATTTCGAGTTAGCAACACAAAATTTCGACATTTGAAATTCACGGCAAAAGTTTGTTGAAAAAAGACGAAGGTTTGATGTTCCTTATAAGCCATCTTAAAGAAAAACCTTTTAAGCAAACTCTACTCCACAGTTTGGCCAGAACTTACACGCATACGCACAACCAGCTTCACCCGAGTAACAACAAAGCAAGTAAGAGGGTGATTACATGAGACCGGGATGAAGTCAGACCTGGACGAGTTCAGATCGGTCCGCATACAAATCCTTTTATCTGAATACATGAGACCGGTACAAAAACTCAACCCAGACCGGGACGACTCGTTTTGGTAGATAGACCGAAACGAAAATCTCAGACCGGGTCAAAATTGAACCGGGACGACATGTAATCGCAAAAATTTTCATACCGGTCTGAGTTTTTGTGCCCAAGGAGCACTACTACATAAGCGGTCTGGCATACGCAAAAGCTTGCAGTGCTATCAATGCTAAACGTACTTTGTAGATGAAAGACTTTTAGTGGCCTACGCATTTCATGCCGATCTCACTGTAATCATGCGAAACATTCATCACGGTCTCATGTAATGTCGTTGTAACGTTCTGACTTCGTCCCGGTCTCATGTAATGTCCTTTTAACGTTCTGACTTCGTCCCGGTCTCATGTAATGTCGTTGTAACGTTTTGACTTCGTCCCGGTCTCATGTAATGTTGTACTGTTCTGACTTCGTCCCGGTCTCATGTAATGTCGTTGTAACGTTCTGACTTCGTCCCGGTCTCATGTAATGTCGTTGTAACGTTCTGACT
>JAOTRI020091237.1:0-15626 GCA_028564885.2 Zoanthus sanctaehelenae
GAAAGGGAAGATAAAACTTACCCCAACCTTAATTCAGCCAATCACAAAGCTTGTTCTAATCTTGAATTTCATGGGAATTATACATGACGTACTGGCCTTTTTGAGGTTGCCATAGACAAAAAGTAGGTACTTAGTATATGTAGTTTATGAGACACTGAAGAGCCATGAGTCAGTAATGTTCTCCTCAGAGACATTTTAGGATTATGGCACCCCAATCAAGCAGTTTTTTTGGATTTTGGAAAAATTCAAGCACTGTCACAACTGTTAGCAAGACATTAGTGTTGTACTTGAGGCAAGTGAAAGGAAGCAAAATTTACAGGCAGATTTTAGGTTTGATTTAAAAATTTTAGATTACTGGGAAAAGAGCTTTCGATATCATATCTCACATTAAATTGTAAACACTTCTTCCTCATCGTTGCACTAAAATCTTCATCTGCACAATAATATACCAAGAAATCGGAACTAGGATGATTAAACATTCAATTACTTTATAATTTATAATAATTATAATAAAATAATAGTTCTTAATTTGCACATTAGGCCAGTGGTATGTTGCTTTGTAACATTTTCACTTTTATTGTGTTTGTGCAAATAATGAACACAGCTTGTCGCCTTTCTTAGCAAGTCAAGTTGCTTATGGAAGTGAATCCAAGCTGGAACATTTTTTTTTTTATATCTAAATGTTTCTAAGCTAAGACTAACTTAGCAGCAGAATCAAAAAGTTTATATAAAGGTCTATAAAAGTACTATAATTGGTTAACACATGAATGAATCAGCAGGGATAAATTAATGGTGAGTTACAATTATTTTGTTAAGGAAGCAACATACCTTTAAAATCATTTTTTGTTATATAGGAAAATATTGATATTTACTCCACCAATGAACCACAAACTGCATTTCACCAAAGGATAAGCTTCTGTCTTGATATTTACAACCAGTCAGTCAAAGTAAGTCAACTTTAAATGTAAATAAGGTTTAGGGCTACTGTTAAAACGTTTTTCATAAAAGTTATTTCAGCTTTCACCGATCCACTGCATCATCAAGTAATGAATGTAAACATATATAATTTTTCAGTGGTTGCCTAAAGGCGTTATATAATTAATTTTCATTTTTTACCGAAGGACAACATCATTGAATATAATTAAAAGGTAGCTAACTTTTTGTTTAAAAAAGTGATTTTACAAATTATGCAGTTAAATTTGCAAACAAATGCTGGGTAATGTAATTTTTAGATCGATATGCTTATTGATAACACTCTACTACTCAGGGGATAGAACAAGACAGTGGATGGGAGTCATACCATGGTAAATCCCACGAGTTTGGAAACTAAGGTTATTTAATGAACAGGAGGGTTCATACAGCCATGAAAAGTCATGGAAATGTGAAAATGCATTTTCCAGGCTTGGAAAAGGCATGCAATTTTTGGGAGATGGCCAAGATCATGGAAGAATCGTAGAATTTTTTTCTTGAGCTATGGTTTTTGGTCAAAACAATTTTTTGGTAATACAGAATTATCAAAAAGATAACCACAAATGTGACAAATTTGCCTAACATTTGTTTAGCAAATTTGGGTTTTGCCCTAAGGTTAATCATGTAGCACTGTCTTTCAGTATTCAAAATAAGTCATTCACATTTAAAGTGTGGGTTCTTTGATATCTCGATATTTCTGGTTCATAGAAAAAGGCATTTGGTTATGAAAAAGTCATGGAAAAGTAATCAAATTTCATTCCTCATTCTCGGTGTGAATTCTAATTAAGATGATGATTATTTCAATTTGATTATATACATCAATATTGTTATCCTAACACGTAAAAATGATTAACACTATTGCTTTGGTTACGTACAAATACCAAATTATACTTTTCTACATGCAGTATCTTTCACAGCAGTCATAATTACACTATTTAGTTTGAAATGTTATTTAGGTTTTAATACAACTAAGGAACTCATGAACAGTATTAACCATTATCAATGATCTCATATCAAAAGTGAATATGAAAGAAGAAACTGACCTACATGAAGTTTGAGATTGGAAACACTAAAAACAAAAATAAAATATCTTTTTAACACTTACAGCTTTGATTGTTGAGAGAGTAAGGGGGATTATTGTGTAAATTGAGAGGAGGGTTTTAAACCCTTTTTTGGGAAACATATTATACAGTGGGCTTGTTATGGTATATTGTATGGTCCCTTTGAAATAGAAAATTCATCTTTGAGTGTGAAAAATGTTTCACATGTGTTCAATCTTTGAGCTTTTTGCAGCCATACAATTACTTCTCCTTATGCTGTTTGATAGGCTGCACATAATTTGCACATTAGGCCAGTGGTATGTTGCTATGTAACATTTTCACTTTTATTGTTTGTGCAAATAATGAACACAGCTTGTCGCCTTTCTTAGCAAATCAAATTGCTTATGGAAGTGAATCCAAGCTGGAACATTTGTTTTTTATTACTAAATGTTTCATAATAGTTAATAATAACCAAGTACAAAATATTTGTAATACCCAATAATTAATATTGGCAATTATAATATCAACTTCTTAGGTATTACTGTTCCTTATGTAAGATAATCAAAAGTCGCCATCATAAACTTAAATTTTAGTTTAAAAGGATTTGCTGTGACAAAATGGTTTTCAAACTAACAATGCTTTTGACTTGCAGGCAATGAGGTTCCCTCCCAAGTCATACAACAAAAACCTTGAATCATTGGAGGTAAATTCTTTACTTTTTTTATTCACAGACCCCTATTTGCATAATTTAATATATGTTCTAATTTCATGGCTCGTCTTAGTCAATTTAACAATTAGACCAATAGCCCATGAGACCGAAGACTGAATTGGGTATTGCTTCGTATTCCAAGAGGTCTAGTTGTTTTAGTATTTTCGAGCATCTTTGCCAAACCAGTGAATTTTTTAATTTGCAACTCTCGTTTGTGTCCTTAAGAAAAATCTATGAAAAAGTAGCAATATTTCTGTTTTTTTATGCTTGTAACTTACCATCAAATATTTTCATTCCATACTTAGTAGCTTTTTTTGTCTTCTCGAGTATTGAACTATCTAGAAGTTCAATTGTAAATAGTCGTTTGACACTTCCACAAAACGCGAAGGAGCCGGCATTGTTTTAGGAAACTCGTCACCGCAGACTAACATGAATAGACCGAGGTTAGGGAGCCAGTCAGATTGTAGTTTGCGTAATTGCCGTGATGTTGGAAAATACTAAATTACATTAGCCTGTGTAGCAATTAATATGCAAAATTATAGATGTGTGGGAAATGAGGATAAGCAAAAAATGAAATGGGGGGTGGGAGAAGGGTGGGAAGGAAACACTTGCCCCCATCCCCCAAATTTGCACCAATAAACAGTCTCTTGGTGTGGGGTCAAACAACAAATACAGTGATTGACCCTAAATTTAAGAACAATCTCAGACTGAGGCTCTGAATATCTAATAATAATAATAATGAAAATGTTTCAGGAAGAGACTTCACTGAAACTCATAAACAACACAATCTAAACACGAAAAGTCTCACATTTATTCTAAAATGCAAGGCACATTGTTCTGCAATGTCTTTGTTGTTTCTTTTGTCTTTTCTTCAATTTGAGCTGCTAGAAATAATAAGAACAGATTTAACAATTTAAGATTGAAATCGCCAAAAAATTTAGAACAATGAGATGTGATTCTTTTTTAGAAGAAAGAGTTTACTGTGTTGGCGTTTCTAAAGAAATAGATTTACACCATAATGTCCAGTGAAAAGAATTTCTGAATGTCGTGGTTCTTCAGGGTGAATGCATTAGTTAAAAAATTATTTTCATTGTAGTGTAGAATTAATGTCCGTTTGTAACTGACTGTCTCAAAACTGCCTGGCTTTCTCTTTGATGGAACAAACACATTTTTTAACGTTCCGGTAATAATCCCTTCTTGGACGCTTGGCAGTTGTTGCGAACAAACATTAGCATTTTCTTTTGCAGCCATTGACAAAAAATAAATTAACTGTTCATGATGTAAAATGACATCTTGTTGAATGTCAAGATAACTGAGGAGTGCAAAACTCACAAGGGTGGTTTTCAAAATGTGTGTGTTCACAGGCAGGGGTTTCCTGTCCTCTCATCCCTCACCACCACAGTCAAAGTTTTTGCTCACCCCCATTTCCCACGCGTCAAAATCTTGTTAAGAACTTGGCACTCAGGGTACAATTAGTATAATATATTATGTTTACAATCAAACTTTAATGAGTTCAATATGTAATTAATTTGCACGAGTGTGTTTTAAAAAGAATCAAAATTGCGTGCGTCTATTAGCCAATCATATAGGTCAGCATTTTTTTTCTGCAGAGGCTAGGCTCCCCAGTTGTAAAATCACTTACATTTTACCATCGGACAAAAAGTTTTTACCACAAGAGAAATGTGCTTTTATTAAATTTCATCCGCTTTGCTAAAGCAAGTGTTTACTAAGCAATCTAAATTTTGTAAATGAGTCCAAAAGAAAGCAGTGGGTAAGATTGTGGAATACCAAAATACTTGACAAGTCCTGTTGCAAATCAGATGCGATATATCGATCTGCAATTTATAAATTCCAAATTTCTGACAGTGTATTGTACGTGCCAAATATTACAAATCCAGTTGTCAATTGTGATGAGGAAACATTTTTAAGAGGCATAAACAGTAACTAAACCGAAAAACTAAGCCACCAGCACTACCTTGCTCACAGTAACAACTAGTATTAATTTTTTTGCCGAGAGAATTTTGGGTTGGGTCCTGAAAATATGTATTCTTTACCCTGGAAAAGTACTGACATTTTGTTATCATTAGTCGGTGAGCGTCAAGGTTAGAATAAAGTAGTATTGGTCATGCTCCAGGTTTATGGTTTAATGAAGCTTGTTGACAATGAACAAAATCCATTTTACCAATTTTTGTCACCCGTTCTTAGAGGTGTACAAAAATCATTGGGAAGTGTTGTTTCATAAAATACTTATCGACTACGTTAAGTCAGGCCATACATATGGCTCTCTCAGAATGTACGATTTTAAGCCAATTATTTACCAATTCAGCTCCATAGCTTGGCCACATAGTGTACATTAAGAACTTTTCTTCTTTGAGATATTTCTAGTAAGCATTAAATGCAGTCAATTTTATTAAGATATTGTGTTTACAATCACTAATATTTATTGCTGTGACCACTTTCTCCACAAATTATTGCAGGAGCAGCGAGAAAGAGAAAAACAAGACCTAGAACTGGCAAAGGAAATGGCCGAGGAAGATGATGACAGCTTTCCTTGAACTAAAAGTACTATAGCGTTATTGCAATGTCTCAAAAATAAAACAGCAGTTTTTAGATTATTTTGTTGTCCTTGTTTGTTATTACCATCAGGTTTGCTCTCATTCAGCTACCAGCAGCATGGGTTTCATTTTTAAAAATATGCTCAATGCAGTTGTTTGACAGTAGTTCAGACACAGAATAATTCAACTAATTTCTTTTTGTGAGCATTTTTATTGTCTTTGAGGACCTTTCCTATTTGCTGATTCCAATGCACGAAATGTAGGTTTATGTTGGAGAGTCCTACAATTTTTCCCAGCGCCAAGTACTGCAAATAATGCACAGTCCCATTCCCTAGGAGAATTGGAACCGGGCACTTCAAAATGCTACCAAATTTCCCAAGGTACACAGAAACATCTTGCATTTAATGATTTCCCCTTAAAACGATAATTATCATCTTGGTTATCAATATCATGTTTTGGTTTAATAAAAAAAGGTAGTCATGGACATAAATGTAGCTGCAGCAATAAAATTCTTGCCATGCCAAGTGATACAGAGCAAATACTTCTTTCGCAAGTCTGTTTTAACTTTCAAAACTACCATCTTCTTGGGTACCCTGTGTGACTTCTGTTGTCTGATACATGTCTACCTGTGGTTATTAGTTGGTACCCTCATCCTCTTACACAGAACTAAAACAAAGTAGCTGCCTCTGATATCACCTGTAGCTACAAAAACAGTCATGGTGCTATGATTAATCCCAGAAAAATGGCTGCGTGTATTCAAGAATTCAACAGAAGTGGAAAATAGCTTGCATTTCTATTACATAATAATGATTAAGAGAAACAAATACAATATTAACTATTTCTTTCTATTTTTACTAATGCTCACTTCATTTTTTGGAGAGCACTATCTGAAATTTTCGGCAAAGTGTTAAAAGAGGTTCCCTAGAATGGCCCTCCTCACGTAACTATTTCAGCGTCAATAGTTTACTTATTGGCATTTTAATTTTCTTCACATATCATACAAAGTACTTTTGGTAATAAAAATAAAGATTTCATTGGGTAAAATATTTTGTGTAAGATGAAATAACTATGTGATTTAGTTAAGAGAATTCAGTAATTTTTTATTTGACATTAAAGGCTAAAGCAAGCATTGCTTACATCTGAAAATATTAAATTCCAATGTTTTAGAATGGTGTTGGATGTTGGAGTCTTCAAACAAATCCAACACCATCCTGGCAATAATGTTGGCTTTTGGTACTAGGCATGAAATGATGGCATATTTTTTAATATACTAGTGAAAATTTTGGACGATGTTGGATAACTTGTTAGACCAAAGTCAAACCTCGTCCATCATGCTTGCTTGTGCAGTTTTAATGGTCAAACATGTTGCATGCACTAATGTTTGATAATGTGAGAGTGTGAAGAGAAATTACTTAATTCATTTTAACAATCGTTACTCATCATTTGCCTGTTTTCGTTTTAATGATGGCACTAATCTTGGTTCAGAGCCAGAACTCATTCTCGTTTGTTTGTATTTTTGTAAATGTTCCTGATTTGTATGAGAAGAAGTAAAGGTATCTCTGTTGTTCTTTTTCCATCTTTGTACAAGTTGTTCTGAGATCATTTCAATAACTGGTGTTAGAGTTAGGCAGTTTAATAAAGTATTTGTAATAGACTGCATTTTCATTTTTGCTCCTTCATCATCAGTGCTGAAACAGCTGCCTGCATGTAATAAGTTGCTACTGTTTTGTCCTTGGGATTCCTCTGAACTTTTACTTGAAAAATACTTGTCTACTTCAGAAAGTGCATTGCTCAGATAATTACAATTCTGCTCGAATGTTCCAACTTCCTGAGTGATAAAAAAATAATTTTAACAAAATTAGCAAACGAAATTAATGTAAACATGATTATCAACATCAATACAATTGGGATCTGGGTTTATCCTCTTAAACAGGGGTGGCCTGATTTACCCCCTCTTTAGTTGTGTAATCTCTCTAATTCCCACTGGCTATCTCACTCGAGTCATGGCATCTTCTCTAAACCACCACTCTTGATCACCTTCTCGTCTTGCATCTTCCACATTTGCAACTTAACTTCCTTCTGCCCTTCACTTAAAACTCCAATGCTTTTCTCAAAACATGCCCATCATCCCATCTCAACACATGGCCATACCATCTCGCTCTATTCTCATCTGAACCACCATTTCCTTTAATCTAAACATCTAATCTGCAGGTTATTTAACTTATCCTTGAGCTTGAGACATTTCCTGAAAAATGGAAAGATGCAATCTTCTCCCTATTAATAAATGTGAGTCTAAGACGATGGATTCAAACTACCGTAGTATTTCGCTTCTTGATGTTTTATCAAAAATCATGGAAAGACAAGTTTATAATAAGGAATTTGGTATTATATGTCCGCATCTTACCAACTGGCAGTACGGTTTTCTGCCGTGAAAATCCACTGTGTCTCGACTTTCTCAAGTCGCTCATCAATTTGCTGTTGCCCTTGAGAGAAAGCAGCAAGTTGATGTTATTTATCTGGAGTTTTGGAAGGCTTTTGATCGTGTGTCTCATGAAAAGCTCCTATTTAAGCTTGAGTGTCTTGGTATTCTTGGATCCTTGTTAGCTTGGTTTAGATCATATTTTGTGGGTAGAAGACACAGAGTCGTGATAGATAACGAGTCGTACGATTTCCTCCATGTTACATCTGGAGTCCCGCGAGGGTCAAATTTTGGGGCCTTTACTGTTCTTGCTTTTTATTAATGATATGCCCAATGCAATTTCAAAGGAAACATCCTTACCCCTCTTTGCTGATGACTCAAAAGTGTTTTCACTTAATTCTTGGACGCGATGACGGCGACAAATTGCAGGATGACTTAATTTATTCCAGTGGTCTTGTATTTGGGGTATGGAGTTAAATACCAAAAAGAGTAAGGTTTTAATTGTGGCTCGTATAACATCAATCGATGATAAGGATTATTACCTTAGTGGGATTAAGTTAGACCGTGTTAATGTTGAGAAAGATCTGGGGGTCTTGGTTAGCCACAATTTAAGGTGGAATAATCACGCTGATTTTATTTTTTCGAAAACTCAAACAATGCTTAATGTCCTTTACCGAACGTGTAAAGACATTTTAAATTATATTAAAACCAAAAAATTACTTTATATTGATTGAGTTCGTTCTCGACTTGAATATGCTAGCGTAGTATGGTCACCTCACACCAAACGAAACATCAACAACTTAGAACAAGTTCAACTTAGCGCTACAAGATTAATTCTTGGAAGGGGTTATTTTGAGTACGAGCTCCTTAGTAAGTTAAATTTATTACCTCTGAAGTATCGTAGGGACATTTTAAAATGACTTAGTTATTTTTAAGTGTCTTAAGAATATATTAAATATTTTCGATTATGTATCTTTTCGTTCTTGTTCTAAACCGCTTAGAAATGTTAATCATTTAACGCTTGATGTCCCTTTCAGTAGGACTGATGTTTTTAAGAACTCGTTATTTGTTCGAATCTGTCTTCTGTGGAACGACTTACCACTTAGTATATGAGAGTCAAATACCTTGTCAATCTTCCGTAAGAATTTGATGACTTTATATTATGGTAAGTGTAATTTTGATTGTTCCTAACTTTACATTGTATTTTATCAAATCATTTTCAAGATAATTTTATAGATTTATTTATGATGCAATATTTTTATCTCATTTTTATAACAGTCTATACGCTTAATGCTATTGAACAAACAGGCTGGAGTGCTTATAAACTTGTCAACAGTTACCATTTACTTGGAATCAGGTCTCACTTCAGACTAGCTTTGGTTTACATTGAATATAACGTTTGCTCTTATTCATTCATATTAAAACAGATTTTAGTTTTAAAATAATTCCTTAGTGTATAGCATAATTCGTATTTTTTTAATCCTGGGCCCACAGTAATTGGCGTTAGCTGTTGTGGTCAGTCTGCCTTATTCTTTTCATTTAGTTTATTTCTAAGGCGAAGTTTAATAAATAAATTAGGTGGCTTATTTTTAAGAAGTCTGGTACCCAGTTATAAGATTACCTCACATTGTACGGTTACATTAAAATTTGATTGTAACTCTGAAACTTGATTACATAAAAATCTCTATTAGCTCCTCTATCCTTTGATTCTCCATCTGTTTTTCACCACACATTGCTCTCACCATAGATCTCAATCTCAGTCCTTATAATAATTGCCCTCCCAACCATCTCTCGATATCATGGATATTACATGGTGGGGAGAAAACGTGAAGTTTATCTTCAAGTGGTAAAAATATTTCACAAAGGAATAACGTTAGCAATATCTTCACTCATATCCTAGATGACAAGTGGCACATTTTTCAGTGAAACACTCATATCAATGTTTAACAAAAACTATATATTTCACTATTTTAGGATCCTTTTCTATTATAAACTGCTCACAGATTTATAACAGGTTGTCTTAAAGCAGAAGCTGGTTCTCACTACAGCTAATGCGTGTCTTAGATGTTTGGGGTCACATTATACACACTATACTCTCCCTTCAAGAAAACATAAACAACGTAATTATAGCAAAAGCCCTAACTAACTTAATGATGTGATGTAAATTCTTTATACCTCTGTTGGATTTAACCATAATGAACGTGGGGTTCCCTCGGCAGACTTCAAGCTACATACCTTTAGTACAAAACAAGACAAATGAAAGTTTATCTATCTTCATTTAATAAAATAGATAATATCTTCATTTAATAAAATAGATAATCTAATAGATATCAATGCCATCAATTTCAAGGAATGTTTACAAACAAATTACCCTCACCAAAATTCTTGTTATAGCCTCTTGTACTCTATCCAAACAATCACTTTCCTGTTAATAAGATTTTAAGATTTCTCACGTTAGGTTCATCAACAGAAAATGGTAAAAAGTGTTATAATTTGTAAAACCAGTGCTGGATTTCTAAAGTTCTCTGGTGTTCCACAAGAAGCACAAGTAAATTTTTAAAACTTTGGATGACGGGATTGTGTTATGCTGCAAAGCTTAGTGTAATAAAAAAAAATTTCTAGGAGTCCAAGATCTCTAATTCTTCTAATTCATTTGGACCAAAATCCAGTAAGAAAATTTAATACTGTCTTGTTTTATATTATTTATCTTGTTTTAAGCTGTAAAGAGACATTACAAAATAAGTCATGCTCCCTGTACCTTCATAGTCTGGTGGAACAATATAGCATGGGCAATCAATTAATCCATTTTCGATCCCGGCTTATCCCCGTAAACGGAGTAGTCAAGATTTACCCCACTCAGCCAGCAATCTCTCCAACTCCCACTCTCCATCTCACTCGATTCATTCCATCCTCCTTTAAGCCAACACTCTGCTCGAGATCCTTTTCCACTTGCATTTTCCATGTCTTCCTCGGTCGTCTTCACTTCCTCTTCCCCTTCACCAAGTCTCACTCCCATATATCATCGCTGATCTTACTCTAATAAATCATTCCTTTCATCTTAAGCGAGAACCGTTTTGAGTTTAGCAACTCTTCACATTCCTTGAACTTCACCCACTCAATTCTCGCCCTTACTGTCACAGCTGCCTCATAACCACCACTTGCATTCACTCTATCCCTAAATAACAAACTTTTCACTGTTTCCACCTCTTCACACAACTCCTCCACCAGTCCCACTAATTCATTAGCTTGTTTCTTGCATTTTCCACAGACAAAATCTCTCCCCAACTTTGGGGTCACTCTCTTTACTTTAGTTTATCTACCATGTATCCATTTACCACATTTCACACACAACACTGAATTTGCCATTACTCGTTTCCCACAAATACCACATGGATCTATCTTACTTATGGTTACTTCACCTTCTGCATCACTCACTAACACTTTTGTCTTTCCTAGGTTCATCTCAACCACTTGCTCTCGAATGCCTCCTTCCATTTCCAGAACTTCACTCTCAGTCCCTCTATCGTTTCGCTCATCAAAACTAAGTCATCTGCATACATCTCACTCATCGAACCACTTCTCACTCTACGTAACCACATAAACCACAATGGCAAAAACCAATAGCGACAACACGGATCCCTGGTGCACACCAACTTTCACCTCAAACTCCTCAGACAACTTTTGCCCAATTCTAACTTTTGTTTTCGTGCCTTCATACAGACTCATCACTGCTCTCACCATTACCTCTGGTACACCCTGTTCCTCATTGCCCACCCCACTACCTTGCTTGGGACTCTATCAAATACATTTTCCAGGTCCATGAAGCACATATACAACTTTTTCTCTTTCTCTAAGTTCTACCCTTGTGATCTCAAAATAAACACTGCATTTACCGTTCCTTTCCCTGGCATAAAACCAACTTGCATCTCGTTCACTTTTACTGCACACCGCAATCTCTTTTCTAGCACCTTTACTACAATTTTCATTGCATGCTCTAGCAATTTCACTCCCCTATACGCCAGGCAACTCAATGCATCCCCTTTCCCCCTAAAAATAGGTACCATTACACTCGTCACCCACTCAAACACACCTTGACCCGGCACCACTATCACACCAATCCCAATCTCCCCACTTGCCGTTATCATTTCAACACTTACTTCCAAGGGTCCAGCAGCCTTTTCCATTTTCATTTATCTTATCGCCTTCACCACTTCTCAACTAATCCTCTCAACTGGCTGTTCCACCAATTCCGCTTTCACGTTCTGATCCTACTCATTCTCTTCATTCATAATTCTTTCCATGTGCTCTTTTCAGACTTTCCTTCTGTCTTTCTCACTGAAATTTAGCCTACCATCACTAATACTCATGCATCTTCCTCCCTCAACATCTTTCCCATCTCTTTTCAATGACTTCACAAGCTTAAACGCCTTGTTTGGATGCTTACTCAGCTCTCGCTCCGCTGCCTCCTTCATTACTTTTGATACTACCTTTTTTGCCCGATTCTTCACTTTCTTATATCTGGCCTTATTTGCCTCAGTCCCACTATTGCACATCTCCTTATGTGCATCCTTTTTTCTTGCTATCTCTTCCTTCACATCCTTGTTCCACCACCATGTGTCTCCTTGATCTCTCCTTCCTTTTTTCTTCCAACATACTTTGTCACAAGCCTTCAAAACACCTTCCCTAAAACACTTCACAAGTCCGATGAATCAGCACATACCAGCTCTCTTACTCCTCCTTCAAATCTTGCCCTTGCATCACCTTCCTTTAGTTTCCAAATCTTCCTTCTTTTAATCGCTTCCTTTCTCACCACCTTCTTCGCTTTCTTCTTAACCAGATCTGTGACCACCAGCCTGTGCCGAAGCTCACCTGGGATGACCTTCACATCTCTCAAATACTTTTTATTTCCTTTTCCCAAAAGTACAATGTCAATCTCTGTTCTATTTTCCCCTGCACTGTACGTCACTTTCCTCTTCTCCCCTTTTCTGAACCATGTGTTTGCACACACAACTCCTTTTCATCACAAAATTCTAACATCTTTCCTTCCACATTTCTCTCCCCAATTTCATTTCCTCCATGGTCACCCTCAATCCATTTACCAACATGTCCATTAAAATCACCCATACCCAATACTAGCTCACCCACACTGTAAAGATCCCACTCACTCATCATAAAAATACTCTTTCTCTGCACTTGTTCTGCCACTTTGCGGACCATAAACACATATGATTCTCATCATTTCTTCCTCAAGTGCCATAACTAATGTCATCACCCTATCACTTTTCCTTCTCACCACCACAACCTTCTCACACAGCTCCTCCTTCACCAAGATTGCAACACCACCCATACCATCGCTATTTCCTAACCACCACAGTTTATATCTCTTACCTTTCACACCCATAAACCTTGCTCCTTGTCCTCTCAACCTCACTTCTCGCCGACAACACATATCTACCCTCCTCTTTTTTATTTTCTCACACACCGCTGTACCTCTTCCACTCATACTCCCTACATCCCAAGTCTCTAACCTCACCCTAAGCTGCTCATCAGGCTTCCTGACATTATGCAAGCAATGGTTGCACGGACAAGGGTGAGGGATTGCACCTTTCTGTTTGTGGTAAGCAAGTGCAGCCTTCCCCATCCTTTGGAGTGACTGGTGCCCATGTTTTCATACTGTCATCATGAGGGTTTTATTGGAACATGATTTTTATAGCCGCATGCCCTTGCTGATGCCAACCACAGTTATTGGCTGTGGGCCTAGCGTTTGTCTGACCAAAAACAAAACCTGCAAGGCATTAAGTAGAACTATTTACCCATAGATGGGACACTAACAGGTGTTACCATTCTGGGTATGAGTAGACCTTGGAGCAACAGTAATTGCTAGTGCAGCTTATTGGTAATCTAGCAGCAAAGAAATAGATCAAACAAAGATAAATTACTGCCAAATGAGTACTATTTTGTCTTTTCTTCTCAAAATTAAAATGTTTGCTCAGAAATAATTTCTGAAGGCAAGCTTTTAGGCTGCCTTTTTCATTGGTTGAATCTATGAAATAAATTTTTAAAGAGTGTATTTCTATTTATTCAAATGGTGTATCTCACAAACTATGACCACTATAAGGGTACCAGTACTTCTCTATACTTGAGAAAAATTGAAATTTTGAAAACTTAAAACTAGAGATTTATATATATTGCTGATAAAATGTTTTATTCCCAATTTTACCAAAACAGCTTCTGATTACTGTCCTTCTTCCCTAGAAATAGCTACTACATACCAGTTCAATCCAAGAGTTTATGCTGATGGATGTTTCAATGCACTCTACAAAGTGCCACCAGTGTTTCGGTACAAACAGTACATCACCAGGGTTGAGTATGACCTAAATGGTGATAATATATTTGCATTAGTTAATATACATTTTCAAGAGCTCCCATATATTGGATCCCATGACTTTCAATATCCAAGAATAATATTTACAATGGAAGCAACCAATATCCATTTTTATGCACTCTGTTTGGCTCCCATTATCCAATGGATAGCACTTTATGCACGTTCTGATTGGTTCATCAAACACCAAATATCCTACGCTATTCACTTCAGTCACTCTGTGAAAATAATGATTATGCTCTCATTGCTTGATTGCGAGACAGATGGCAGAAGCCTAGTTGTAAAACTTGTTCTTAGTCAGGTTTTAACAAAGTAAGATTTCTTAAAGGTTTTTTATAAACTGCTGCTCACCTGCTACTCACCTCCACTACAGGGAATAATTACTTACTATTAGGATAATTATTTACTATTAGTTGATTGTAAGGAAGAAGTCAAAATGACAGGAAGCATGTGTGCTGTATTGTTTCTTTGAAAATAAAAATGATTTTAACCACATTATTTTGGAAAATAGTAAAAAAGCTATCCCCCTCAGGGCCAGTGCTGAGTGCTACATGTATGTATACATTGATGGTTCACATCTTGATACATATATCCACCACTATTCACCTCCCCTTTGTGGGATAGTTGTTAGAAGTGTCTCAATCTATATCCACCACTATTCACCTCCCCTTTGGGGGATAGTTGTTAGAAGTGTCACGGTATATATCCACCACTATTCACCTCCCCTTTGGGGAATAGTTGTTAGAAGTGTCTCGGTATATATCCACCACTATTCAGCTCCCCTTTGGGAGATAGTTGTTAGAAGTATCTCGGTATATATCCACCACTATTCACCTCCCCTTTGGGGAATAGTTGTTAGAAGTGTCTCTATATATCCACCACTATTCACCTCCCCTTTGGGGGAAGTTGTTAGAAGTGTCTCTATATATCCACCACTATTCACCTCCCCTTTGGGGGAAGTTGTTAACTATTAGTTGATCTTGAGGCCAAATTCAAAGCGGCAGGAATAATGCATGCTAAAACATAATTCTGATATTTCTTTCAAAATAAAATGTATTTTCATCCCTGCCATTATTCTGATAAATACTAAAACAACTATATCCACTTTAGATCTAGTGCTTATATACCCAAGTTCAAGGGCGGATCCTGGGATTTTTTGAAAGATGGGTCTCAGGGGAAAATTTTGTGGGCAAAGGATTCCCGGTCACATTTTTACCACAGGAAGCCATATGATTGTGCCAAGCAAAATGTCTAAAATTGATTTTCTTCCCTTTCTTCATTTCCCCTTGTTTTTCCATTTGGATGGTTTTTTAGAATTCAGTATATAACTCGCGTTCCACACAACACAGGGAACCCAAAAAAACTGTTATGAACAACTAAATTAAACGACAATACGTCATCATCATCGTAAGAAATAAAATAATGATTGAAATGGTCCTTCCATTAGGAGAAAAATACTTTAATCTTTTTTTTTTTATTCACTTCAGTCACTCTGTGAAAATAATGATTATGCTCTCATTGCTTGATTGCGAGACAGATGGCAGAAGCCTAG